>JANHFX010018829.1:119483-186146 GCA_027560015.1 Chloroceryle amazona | reverse complement strand
AATGTAGTACTTGTTTAAACAACATAAAGTATCAGCTAAAACAAAAGAGTACCTCACATATATCCAAACTGGTTTCAGATATAACAAGACCAATAAGCAGCTAGAAGCGTTCAGTAAGCTAAAGTGAGAATTCACAAGAATGCCCATTAACTCCTTGTGTGCAGAGCCTCTGAAAATTCAATTAACTGAGAGCATCAACAGAAAGCTCCAGCAGGAATTCTGTTGTATGTTTATGCCCTGTTTAACCATGGGTAAGCTATCCTCAGATCTCAGAGTATCTTGGAATGCTTTCTGGATGTCCTTTTGTAGGATTACTCTATGTTTATTGCACATATCCTAGCATACCCAAGCATTTTATTTTGCATCCTTTTCCGGAGTAACACAACTGCTTAGATCTTTTTAGAGGTATTGAGTCATATCTAATTATCACTCACTGATACATCTGTAATAACTAGAAGAACTACATGTCAGGATAGAATGATTAGTATGCACACAGTGTGAAATGGAAGGCAGGCCACTGCAAGGTAATACCATGTTTGGCTCAAATTCATTTTGTTTACAGATAAATAAACCAACTGCCAGATTTGCCACGTTCCACTTTGTCTTCTCATCCAATGGTTGCTGGCAATAACATCGCCCTGAAATGAAGCTCTTGCAACTCAATGAGTGCAGAATGAAGGATGAAAGTCACACTTGTCTCACCTTGCAAACACTGCAGTTTTTCTAACAAACTACTATATAGCGTGAATAAAAATATATTGTACAAAATTCATAAAATTTCCCTTTGCAGTCATTTAAAGACAGACTTAATGAAACTTGAATGGAGATCAGTTCTTTAAGGAAAAAAATAATTTCCCTAAATAACAAGGCAAAATCAAAGCTGGCATTTGTTTCCAGAATAAAATACCTGCTAACCTAAACTTCAAGGTCAGCCTCAAATCTCAAGTTCTTCTTAAATGTAACCATCCTCTCATCTTTTCCTAAAGAGTGAGGCTAAGTATTTTCACTACTGAGGCAACAACAACAACAAAACCAAGTCAAAACAGAACAAAACACAACCCAAACAAACAAAAACACAAAACAAAAAAAACACACAAACCAACCAAAACAAAACAACAAAAAAAACCAACCAACTGAAACAAACAAAAAAAAACAACTTTCAGATTTAAATGCAAACACATTTTGAGCAAAAGCCATCTAATCCTAGTGGGAAAGCTAGAATCCTTTCTTTCACTGACATTGTGATTGAGAAACACAGGAAGATAAAGTATGAAAACATAGGACATATGTAATATGTCTTTCCTCAGAGAGCTCAGATACAGATTTCACACCAGGTGTTGAGGGGGCTTTGGTGAGGCTTGTTTGTTTCTTTTTAAACAGCGTATTGTTTTAGCTCTCACAGAAACAAAGCAGCTCAAGTCGTGGAAAGCTCGTAGACAAACACTGGTTGGTGGCTATACCTGTATCACCTGAAACTTAGCTAGCTACTCATCATGCCTAGGCTCTGCTCTCCATATGAGGTGATGATGAGATGAAATGGCCAAGAAGTATGCAAAGAATGCAAATAGTCAATTAATGTGGTTCAGAAGTGAAATTACTTTGCTTGTAATGCAGAGAACACAAAGCTGTGATAAATTATTGCTTTAACATTGTAACAGCATCTGTTGCACACAGCCTGCAGGGCTCATAGCTGGCCTTTGATCTACATCACTCTCATTGAAAAGAACAAGGTAATATGGGTACCTGTAGGACTCTGACTTGCACAGCTTTCAAGAAGCTATAAAAAAAAATTATGCTCAAAGAATCATAATTTTTTTTGTAGTCATTGTTTGGGAGAGTCGTGGGGAAGCAGAGGAGCACGTTTTGTTTTGCTTCAACAAGTAAAAGAGTAAGAATAAAAAACTCCATCACAGGAAGAACTTCCTACCTGCTATATTTATGTTATGTTTTCCACTGCTTTTTTAGGTACTTATCTGTGGCAAACAAACACATTTGCATGCAAAACACAGATGAATGAGGGAAGAAAACCAGCTAATGATGGTGGACACCACCTTCTGTGACTGATGTGAAAGAACCTCTCTCAGCTATTTTGTTTTAGATAAATCTCCATGTACTTAAAAAAAACCCCAGCAAATTCCATGGTGTCAGAAGTGTCACTTCTGCAGTGCAGAAGGTCATGTCATTCAGTACAGCATCCTGGGAGAGCCTCTGAATTAAGAACATGGTCTTTTAGTACCTATGACTCATTAAAAACTAATTTGAAAGTCTGAAGGTTTCAAAGCCACTTAGAGCAGAAAGCAGAAGTTTAGAGAGTAGTTCAGAATGCTATAGCCCCCACGGGGCTCGTGTTCCTGCTTTTGAAGAAATCACTTGATCATTGCCCATGCTTAAAATTAAAAATATGAACAAATATTCCAAAATTAAGCCTTAAAGAATATTTCTCCAAAGTTTTTCTGAAAATTTTCAAAGTAAACAAGGGTTTCACTGTGTGCCTTCATCCCCCAAGTCTGCATGTTTAGAAGAAATAATCCAAAAGAGAGGCAAATGATTTTTTTTTCCTTCAAGATGTTCATACACAAAAAAAGTAACTCAGCTTTCAGACTCATCCATACTAAAGTACAAAATGCTGAAGGCCCAAGTGACAGAATGTAGAGTGTAACTGTCATCCTCAGTGTCCTGTAACACCAGTGGCCAGCACAAAATATCTTTGAAGGTTTTAGTGGGTGACAAGATACTTTAAGTAGAGATAGGAAAATCAAAGGACATTGCCTGGTTTATACACTGTCACTGAGTATATCAAACATGGCTTTGTTTGTTTGTAAGGTCAAGACACTTGCATTATATTAAGTGTTCATTAGCAGAGACAAGAATTATCTGTTAGTGTTACAGGCTGATTTTTCTGTCTGAAGGTCTAAGAAAAAACAAAGCTCTGTAGAAAAGAAGGATGTTGGGCTGCCAAAGGATCTCAGCACAAACTGATGTCTTCATTACGATGGAAGCCCTACATATTGAGTAGCTGAAGTAATAAACCAAAATTCTAGTTTTAGGAAACTTTCTAAACAAATATTTAAGTCCAGAGAGTCTATATATTTTTAACATATATTGTATATACTACTTGTAATTATTTCAGGACTAAGTATTTAGCAGGAAAACTGCTTTTATTTTTCACCGTAAACTTTAATCCAGCAAATATCAAATGTTAAGCTTGTGCTTCAGTTCTTAGAAAATAGTTCCATGCTGAACTACTGCAGAGGCAGTCAGTAAAGCATTTTAAACATTTTAAGTATGCAAAGATACTCCTAAAGCCTGGAGTAAGGCTAAAGTTTGCAATATTATCTTTTAGCAACTTTGTTATGTATCTGACACACTGGGCATGAATTCCCGTATTCAGTGAGCACTCAAGACATGTGTTGCCTTTTGCTTTTAAGAGTGCATCACTCATATTAATAAATTCTACTCTAAACAGCAACCATCTGCAACAGTTGATATTGTTATTTCCGTGACCCAGTGCTGCAATTCTGTGATCACAAGTTTGATCCAACCCAAGGAAGGCAACTGCAATAAGGTTCAAGTAAGGTCTCTCCTGCTATCACCACACTGTACTAGCTCTACCATCACTGAATGAAAATGTGCTGAAAACCTTTTCACCTCACATTTCATTGCACACAAAGGCCAAAAGAAGCTACAGCTTATGAGATCTAACATATTTTTATAAACATTTTATGCAAAGTTTAGAGAAGGAGGTGTAATTTTATGACAAAAGATGTCCTCTAAGATAATTTACTGCTCTTGTTTGCTCTAAGACACCGCACAGCAGATAAGAGAATGTTAACAAAGCGGTAAGAAAGGGAGTTACAAATGACAGATGGGACAAAATTCACTGTCATTGGTTTACTGCATCAGCTACAGCACCTTAGTCATAAAGGAGAAAAAAAAAATAAATTAAAAATCATAGGGATTAGGGGAAAAAAAAAAAAGACGTAATTCACCATCCTATGTTCACTCTGGTACCCAATCTGAGGCAGTCACAACTGATTAAAAATCATGAAAATATACGACATTATGAATACATCCTTTAACAGTATTAAAGATCATGTTCACATATGACTCCTATGTAAATCTGAGACCTAACTTTAGAACACTACCTAACAAATCTAATTATTAGACAAGCTCTATTATTAATTGTATTTGTATTACTGCACTTTTTCAGCTGTATAGTATACCCAGTGCAAATCTGTAACGTGTAACCCGTCTGCCAAAACAAAAATCATGTATCTTGCAATTTGAGTGCTTGGAAGCACTGATAGTACTTATGACAAGTTTTTAATGAAATAATGCTATGCTTGTCAGTGGAACTGAGAAAAAAAAACCACATTAGACTGACATATATCTAATCATCCTGCAAAATACTGCATCCCAGAACAGGAGGTGAAGAGTTGTAAAATGCAGAAAGCATAATGTGCTTATTTGTGGTCTCATCCTGGAAACAGTGAAAGTTAGTGTGACCAGCACAAATTTTCTGCCCAGAGGAATTAAAACCATTGAGGACTGGATAATTTCAGTGTAAAAATACCAAGTGATTGTCCACAAATACATACCCTGAAAAGAAAGTGTTTGCTCCTCATTTATTTCTACAAAATCACAAACAGCTTTGATTTGCACTGCATTCCAACCCATGCCAAGAAACATGATGCACAACAAATATTAACCACAGGCATGTTTACCCTCTGCCTCTTATGCTTCCAGATGTCTCAGTTTTATGTGCCAAACTTCCTCCTCCTCTTTCAAAATCCTGCTTCTAAACATCTGAAAAGTCCTTTTCCTTTCTACATTATATTTTGTGGTGGAGCAACAGCACTGTTTTGAAGGCATGTTTCAGAAGTACTGGCTATTTCTATTTAAAAACTCAATGCCACTGTTACAGACAGAGGAACTTTTAAGTTTCTAGGAGTAAAAAACACCCAAATGGCAACAGTGGCCTGTTAAAAAATGGTAGCAATATTATGATTAATTGTAATTCGTAAAAGACAGAAGTGTTCAATAAATATTTCTGCTGTATACTTCAGAAACAAAGTAGTGTCTCAGGAAGCGATGAAACATTTTCCTGTATTAACCCAGGAAAATGTTAGCTAGCAGCTTCTGAAATCTGACATTTTAAAAATCAGCAGATCCAGATAACTGAAATGTTTTAAAAGAACCAGCCAAGCATCCTTCTAGGCTGTCAGTGGCTTCTGTCACATTGGCAAAGCTTCAGAAGACTGAAGAGGAGTTAGAGTTATACCAATATGACAAGATGGGACTTAGTAAAATCCCATCGTAATTACCAGAGTAACACATTGAGAAGAGCAAGAAATTAACTTCTACAAAGTCAATCCTATGCACAGTTATAACTCCTATGGACTCAAATCCAAAAATCGGGGTCTTGTGGTTTCTATCAGTCAGAAGCAGAGAGTGATGTTTGAATTAGAGTTCTGGTACAAAACACTTGTTTACAACTTACCAAATTCTGCTTCTTTAAACACAGGAAAAGTGAACTGAGACAGTTACTTCTCACAGCATCAGAACTCCTTTATTCATCCTGTGCCAAAAATGTGCCTTGGAAGAACACAACCTGCATCTGCTCAGGTTGCATAAAATATTCCTTCTCCACTTCCAAGTTCCCTCCCTGCTTTCTGCATAAGATAGTTTAGCCACACAAACATAGCCCTTTGTGTATCAATAATCAGCCAAACTTCCTTCACACGGAACATCTGGATTTCTAACTAGCAGCCTTAGTTTTGGATGAAAAGACATTGAACTGTGCCTCATAGCTACCATAGGAAGATAATTAATTCCATCAGTTTCTACTAGATTAATCCAATTTATACTGTTATATTCAACTAAAAAGGGACTTTGTGGATAGTGGTAAAACTAATGTTAATTGTTTTCAGCACATTTTATATTAGTCTAATGACAAATGTTCCCATTCCTGCAGTTAAAAAAGAATGTAGCTTTCTAAGCAGTGAAAGCACATGTAAAAAAATCCATTTCTTGAAATGACTTAGGTATGGGTATAATAAAAGCAATATATAATCATCTAACAAAGAAAAAGACCTAGGTCATTTAAAGGTCATTTAAATTGAACATGATGGGCAATGCTAAAGTCTCATGAGCTCAGCTGATTCTCTCCAAAAGAAGTCAAGCTACTGAAGCTGCAGTGGCTCTGGTCTTGTACTTTAACTGTTCCTAACTGACACAGCTGACTTTGGGAGCAAGAACTGAGCTCCAGTAGCTCAACTAACCAGTTGAGACAACTGGAAAAGAAAGTGGTCTGTTTCCACTTCCCATTTTATCTTTCTGTTGCTGGCTCAGTCTCCTTCCCACCTACCTACCCAGAGCAGATTCTGCTGTCACAGGGCTCGTTACAAAACAATCCTGGGGCTGGCGATGCTCCTAAAGCCTCTGCATAGCAAATGTGAGATTTAGGAGTATCACATCACCATGTAACCTTGATTAGAAATATACTTACAGCCACTGTTTATTTAACCTTTTTTACCTCCCCACTTGCACTACCACCATCTTTTTGAAACCAAACCTTTGCCAAGCTCCCATCTCTCCACCCTGCATGACAGGGTTCCATGTACTAATAAGAGCATTTAGATCATACCCATTGATTACTATTCACAAAAATAGGACCAAATGTAAATAATTTTGTGTATGACTAGACCATGAAAGTCTAAAAGCACTGACACTCTCTCAGCCAAGGACAGCCCGGGTAAATCCTAAAACTCTACATTTCTCAAGTCAGTACATAGCCTATAGCCACTTAGCAGTAATGGCAAAAATCATATATAAAGAATATATAATACATAAACAGCACATATAAATACGCAAGACAAAACAGAACAGACTGAGTATGAGGACAAGATGATCACGCAGACAGGGTACCCATGTTTCACAGACTGATTGTTTTCTCATTTGTAAACCACATTTTTTTGAAGTCAAGTTAAATGACATGCCACACTGATGGCTTCTGAGGTAGGGTGTGAAAGGGAAAAAAAATAATAAATTGTACTGTATAGAGTTCACTTAAGGATTACCAAGTGCAAAAGACAGCAAAGAAAAAGAAAGATGGAAGAAAAGAACAAAGGATAGTTCAAGTATGGTATCTTTGAAAGAGTGAATAAGTGACAACAGTATGCAAGCTTCAAACAAATCTTACATTACAAAAAAAGGTTCTCTTTCCACTAAGTGGCATTTTGACCTTCTATGCTTTAAGTTTTCACCACTTGTATTTGTTTCTCACTATCTGCCTTTAAAACAATTTGCTTTTACTGTCCTGGAAAGCATAATGGAACTTTCAGGTTCAGCCACAGCCTCCATGACACTATAGCTTGGGGTGTTCCTCTTTTTCTTGGGGCTGTTACACTGCAACACCTTTACAGCTTTCCACTACTAAAGTGCTGTAAAACTGGCACCCTTCTGAGTGTATCCTCAGCTGTCTCTAGAAGCTTTAGAACTTTCTTTTTAATAAAAAGGATGGTTAGCATTTATAAAGAGGCTGAGTTCAAGCATACATTATAAAACTAAGGAAACGCAAAAATAAACCCAAATTACTAACATCAAAGATTCCAGTTTCACTATTCTGGCAGTAGCTCGCAGTGAGAAATAACCTTCAGTGCCAGGTTAAAGCTGAAAAGTGGCAGCAATGGGAGGCGGGGTGCACATCAAAGCTAATGGTGAGCAGGACATCTTCATTCCCTTTGATGTCCTTCTCCATAGTTTTTCTCCAGTCACCCACAAGGGCAACCAAAAAAACAGTAGAACATGGGTGGCATCAATCCCAGGCTGCTAACTTTTGATGCAAGGAAAAAAAATTCTCTGTGGCAACCACAAACAGGGTTCCATTGTAGCAATGCACCTAGGCCCATGTGCAGATGTTAAAAAGTAGAAGCAATGGCCACTAGATGACAAGATCTACTCTCTAGGGCAAGTCCTCAGCTTCTGGCTATTTGTGTTCAGGTAAAGAAAAGCAGCACACAGTAATAATTCTCAGATAAAGTGTTTGGAATGGAAAAAGGGCTCAATACACAGATGGTAGACTTCTCAGAATTTTTTTTCCCCTATCCCAGGTTATCTTGCTGGTATGGTATGCCTCACTGTGAAGGGAAACCATTTCTTTTTGAATAAGTTTTCTTTCCCAGAATCACAGAATTGTCACAGTTAGAAGAGACCTCTAAGATCATCGTGTCCACCTGTCAAGATAAAAACAAAACAAAACGAAAACAAAACCACCTCACCATCCCATTAAAGCACGTCCCAAAGTGCCTCATCTGCACTCCATTTACTACAACTCTCTGGGTCCAGCCAGCCAGTTTTTAACCCAGCGAAGAATACACCTTTGTATGCCATGAGCTGCCAGCTTCCCTAGGAGAATGCTGTTAGACCGTACAACAATGCTTTAAAGTAGGGGAATCCAACTTACTGGCACATCACTGAACTTCTCAGCTGACAAAGGAGATATTCTGAACTCAGAAAACTTGTAAGAAACTGTCAAAATCCACCATGTGTTAAAGACAAAGTCGAAACCATCAAGGAGACATCCACGAGACTCTGACTGATGTTGCTTTACAAAGAGGTATTATCAAGGAGCAAGACACACATGCAGCACAGCCTCCAGCCATCAGAACTAAACCAAAGTTCAAAAAAGTTGCCTGTTTCACTGTCTATTTCCTTCACAGTTCTGACAGGAGGTGAATACCAGCAAACCTGATCAGAAAAGGTGCAAGCAAATGATACTTCCCTTTAATGAACACTTCTGCAGCAGAGAACAGAAGCCATCAAAGCACATCTTACTGCCCTTTGCATTAGAAATCAACAGGCAACATGAGACTGATCTGAATGCTGAACTACACCGGGTTAAGTGCCACTTTTCACACTAAACAAATGATAACAGGCAGGTTCTTACAAAGGCTTCTGTCAGACTTCCAGCAATATCACCATCTCTTCCTAAATTTCTTCCTAAATGTATTACTTTTATTGACTTAGAGATGAGTAAGAGGCACACTGCATCAGTGGAATGCTGTTTAGGTCATTCAAGAACAATCAGTAAGTGGCACTGTCATTTATGAGAAAGCACTGTTATTAAAACCAAATTGATGATGATAAAAAGAAATGAAGTACCACAACCACAGAACAAAATATAAACCAATAACTATGCAGTAACTATGCAGTAAATCTCTACTTTAGACTTTTGCTCTTTCTTTAGAGTTTGTAAACTCAGAGAGACTATGATCTAACGTCAGGTGTACAGTAACACTACACAGAGCAACAGCTCTTCTCTTTCTTCCTAACAACCTAGAACCCTTCCTCTAAATACAACTGCACTGAATTACGAGAAATGAACCCCCATGGTAATAAACTAGTTAATTCTAGCTGAATATCAGAACATAAGTGCTAGAAATGTCTTAAGGTCTTTAAACCTGCAATGACCAAGAGACCTTCCCAGATTTGAATTAGTAACTAGTATTAAATATAGTGAGATAGCTGAAAATAATAGGTTCAGGATTAACATGGGATCCATTTTGGTTTTGTTTGCTTTCGGTGGGAGGTTGTTTCATCCTTTGATTTGTTTTATCATTCAAAGATTGAGATTTGAGCGTCTCTATGCATAATTTTATGGCAAAGTGACCCAACGATGCATGTTGCACATACAGTTTACCCTGCAGTATGGAGGGAAAAAATAGTTTTTCCCTGTATTTTGGTGGAACTTCCTGTGTTCTAGTTTGTGCCCACTGCCCCATGAGGAAAAACTTGCCTAGATCACCATGAAGCCTAAAATTTATTTCTGTCTTTCTCTCAGGTTAGCCACCTACAAATTTTGGAGCTCCTCTTTATTACTTGCACGGAAAGTTTTAGTCTTCTGAATCATTACTATCTAAAACCACAATAAAGACTCGCTATGTAACATAACAACATATTTAGTAGCGAGGATGCACAAGCAGAAGAAGAAGAGGAAGAGATGGATGATGCTCTTGTCCCATTCTGCCTCTGTTCAGCATGGTGATCTTCAGCAACCTCTGACCATCACTAGTCTGTGAAGCCAAACCTGGCAGAACAAATTTTCTTAAACATTAGTTAACCACAGCTTTGAATTATTTCTGTATCAACAGCTATACAACAGAATTTAATTGCTCATTTAATGACGTCCTACACACTAAGAATATATTGGGGTTGTTTTAAGTCAGATACACATTGACAGACATCGCAGCAAAGTTTGTAAACCTACAAAACAAATTCATCACATCAGAATTTCTAGCTGGTCAACATCCCCCAGTTCCCTGGTCATTTTATACAAATCTAAATAGGAAATATTTCTTCATTGTAAATGAAGAACATGATGAAAACTATCCCCATTGCAATTATGTTGAAATTTAGACTGGATCTGATATGCTGGTACATTAAACATGGTAACTAATGAAATAAGGATGAATAAATGTCAGGTTAGAACAGCAATAAAAATAGCTAGCCTGAATATCTTGAAAAACATTAGAGGAAGAATAAGTAATACAAATGCATGCTATTATTAACCACTTTTGGTAATTAAACTATCAATAATATTTAGATACTTTGTTCCAATAATAACATTTCATAAAAGCTGGAAAGCAAAAAAATGACCAGGATGCCAGTTTTTTAATTTATGATTGTTTATGTGAATAAGCATAATTTTTAATTCTATCCTATTAGTTAGAACAAAAGCTTCCAAGAAAATGGGTGATTATCTTCACCAAAAGTAGAACTTCTCTGAATTTGCTGAAAGCTGTCTGTGATTAATTTGGTACATAAACTGAGAAGGAATTACAAACAGCTACAGAACTATGAAATGTTCTGTAAATACAGAAAGCAAACTGGAGATGTGCACCATTAACACACCAAAGCAATGAAAGTTTTCTGCTACATTTGGTTCTGCCATTCACCACAGAAGTCGTCTCCAAACATATCAACATAACCAGGTACAAAAGAAACAACCAATAGAATTTGATAGCTACAAATTTTCACTCATCCTTCCTTCCTATTAGACTTTATTAACCTTAAAAGTCCAGGTTAACAAAAAAAAGGCCAAAATGTGCATACTCTGGCAAACTAATGTAGTCATAGAGATGGTGCCCTTCTATACAATCTATTTGATGGTCAACATAACAGAGCAGAAGAAAAATATCAGCACAGAAAACTTATTCCATCTGCAATAGCTGTTCTTCCAATCAACAGATTTGGTAGTGGTTCCATATTTAGGATAAGAGTTTTTCCAATGGGAGAAGTTTTAATATTTTAATCATTTTAGGGAGAGGGGTCTTATTTTTTTAACATAAGCTGAAGCATCTTTCAGTTCTTACAGGCACGTAAGACGATGACACTTGAACACTGATTTAAAATGTTTGCTTTGCCATTAATGAAATCAGGAAGACGGTGTTTAGAATCCTCCTTTGAACTCTTGATTAAAATACATATATAAATATATATCTATTTATGTATGTGAGCATTTGATGGTTTTGATCTACACTCTTGACACTTTGATCCCACTTTTCTTTGAAGACGGTTCAAAAAAGAAATTTCTAGCGTATGCTCCCATACCATTATTTGCATAGGAGATCCAGAACTACTATCAAAGTATATGTCATTCTAGTACAAAGGGAGACAATTGTTTTAAATTGATTCACACTTTCACACAAAATGATAGCAATCAAATGTTGTAGATTCCCTCAGGCTGCATTGAATTTTTCATGTTATAGAATCCATTACATCTGACAATACATTTTTTTCCCAAAACTGTTTTATAAGGTGAGCCAAGTGGCAATGATGATATGGGAGCAAATAGTTTAAGTCTTCCTGACTATTAACTTGAGTCATTATCATGTGCCAAAAATATAAATCTATGTATCAGTTCAGATTTTCTCTCTAGTGCCTGACTCAAAGACTACTCATATACTCATGTTTGCTTTTTCAAACGCTGCAGTGTTCAATAAGCTGCTTCCCTAAGAATTGCAACTACTGTTTCTGAAAGCCCAGCAAGCAAGCACAGCCTCCAGCTACTGCCATAAGCTTTCAGGCCTGTGAGGCACATGTTAAATAGCTGTCTTCTGATAAAATGGACCTTGCTTGCCACTGCTATGCACTGTGTCAAGTGCTAACACCAGATCTGGTATCTGGTCACCATGAACCGATTGTGACCCTGCCTTCACAGAAACAATTTGGCTGCATAGAAAAAAAAGAGTGTTGAGTTACTGTCCTTTACCTCTACACCTGTATTCTACATGATGACAACAAATATGTATCAAGAGAGAAAGACGTCTGAATACTGCATATTTGTATGAAAATGTGAAACTGGTCAGACTACTGAGAATTGATTGCAAATCCCCTGCAGGACAGACCTGTTGGTGAGGTGGGGGAAGCCCTGATTGAAAAGACAAGCAAGAAAAGAGGTTACATGAGAGTCAGCTTTTTCTCAAAGGCTTCCAAGACTGCGTTGCAGGGAAACACCGTAACACACCCTCTGTCATGTGCTGAGGAGCCTTCTCTACGTCTTCCTGAAGCTTAGACTCAAAGACGTACAAACATTCATTAAGGAACAATTTTGTTGCCTAGTTCAACTTAGTTCCAAGACTGTTTTCTTCAGATTTTGCACAAAAAACTCTGCAAGAAAAAGCTAAGTTCTTCATTTAATGTTTTATAAGACTATATTTACTTGGTACTATTTCTGTCTTATTTTTTTACATCACTTTTTTTTATCTCCTTTTCATTTTTCTCCAACTAAACAAAATTCCCAATTTATACATACACAAGTAGGCTATTTATCTCAGGTATAGGCTCTCTTTCATTCCCTCCCACAAAATTATATGTGGAAAATTCTTCTCTGTATTACCCACAACAGCAAAAACAAAGGCAAAGCAAGTCTTTTTTCCTCACAGAGAGTGCCTGAGCAGTTCTGAGAACAGCAGTGTCAGATCCTTTGCAGCCACTGAGAACTACAAGGCAGTTGTGACTCAGTAACTGCACAGCACCCCTGAGCAGAGATCAGTTAAATCTATTTCATTTCAGGCTAACCTACACTATGAAACATGTAATTGGTTATGCCTTTTGCATTATTTCCAATCTAGCTCAGATTTGCATTGTAAACAAATCAATTTGCCACTTTAATTGTTTAGCTCTGAGTCAACTTATGGGGCTGAGAGGGCAGACAAAACATAATAAATGACTTCATGTCCAGATTTTATCACAAGGAGCTGAACTAAATAACTTATGAGCCCAGTCAGTTCTATTGAGTTATGAACTAGCTCTTCCTCCAGAGTAAATTAAAATTCTTATTGCATACAAAAAGCCCAGTGAACACATTTTATTACTGTTGCAGGGAAGTGCAGAAATAATGGAGGTAGAGCTAAGGTAAATATATAACCTGATGCCTCTCTGGTGGATTGTTTGCTAAACCTTGTAATTTTATGCACCCGTGTTTGAATGTTGTATTTTCTGCCTCTGTATTCAGAAGGCTCAGCAGAAAAACATAAGTTGCTGGGACACGGCAAAAAGAGAGCATGGTGATGACAGAGGAAACTACTGTAAACAAAGAATATGTCCTAAGAACAATGACAATTTTCTGCTACATTTTGCAATAAACAGTCTCATCCCAATTCAGGAACAAAGGGTATTTTCCTTAGCATTCAGGAGAAGAACAGAGAGCACGAACTAATAGAAACTAAATGGGAAAATTCTAGAATTTAGAGAAAATGGAAGTTGGCATTTATTCTATAGTAGAAAGTCATCATTTTAGAAATATACACTTATTTTTATAATAGTATATGTGTACAATGAACAGCAGAACACACACTTCAAATTATAACCAGAGAGCAGGGCCGAAGTCCCTAAATGGGATAAGCACACAGAGAGGAATGTTTGTCATATGCAGTATGAAGGTGAACTGCAACTGGTGACTGCATCATTCTGAAGCTACAGGAAGGCAACAGGCTAAAATCCATCCCTGACCGGTGGCAAAATTTTTCCCAGTTTCAGCAGATGTAGGATTCTGTACAAGAAGTCAACTTTTGTAATAATTAAAAGACCTGGACTCAGTGATACAGAGACAGAACAAGCATAAACCTTATCATTTTCAACTAAAAAATACGACCTTTGAACAAAAAGGAATCTATTGCAACATACTTATTATTTTCTGCAATGATGAGACAAACCCAGAGCCATCTCATGCATGAATAACAAAATACATTTTCAGTTACTAGCTAATTAATGTCAACTCAAGTGAAAAACAGAAGTGCTGATTAGAATCCACAAAGGGGCAAGACTAGTACTAATCTTACAAGTTAAATATTCAACACAGTAAGATCTTAAAAGTGACTGGACAGGATTTTTTGGTCTAGTCTTTGAGGATAGCTTTTGAGGAAAACATGATAGTGTAACAAGTGGGACTCTGAAATACAGAAAGATCATGATGTCAATTCAAACTGAGCAACAGAAAACAAGCTAATCTGTAGACAACTTCAAAAATAACTAAACTGATTGAGAAGAATGCATATTAAATAAAACTACATGAGAAATCAAACTATCACATAACTTCAGAGTACACTTTAAAAAGATTCTTTCAAGAGGAGTAAATAAAAAAACCCCATACAATTAATTTTGCATATAGAGTAAAACTCAAGCAAGTGTCAATAGGAAAGAAATTTAGAGGCCACCTTAAGGAAAATTCTATCCCTTAAGGAATTGAAAACTTGCTCAGTTAAGGAGAATATGAAAGATTATACAACAGGGGAGGACCAACCTAAAATGGAAATTGAGAGAATAAAAAGGGACTCAGCAGGCAGAAGCACAGCATGGTCTCACAAAGGGATTCAGGTAGCAATTAAGGTGCTCTGACAGTCACATGCACTTTGCAACTGTAATGGCACAGATAAGATCTCCATTCTGGCAAGAGGCCAGCACTGACTAGAACTTGGTCATAAACGTGGTCTGAGGAAGGAAATACGTAAATGAAACCCAAGAATAACCCCTTACTACAAACTTAAGACAGGTTTTTAATCAGTCTTTGGTTTTGTTTCTTTCACAAAACCAAAACCAAAGAGGATACAGCTTTCACTCCCCCAAAACAGCTAGGTGGGACACCTAGAAAGTAGTCTGTGAACATAATTGTCTTGCCTGCTCACTCAGGAAAAACACTGCTGCACTTTCAATGCCACCATAATCTGGGACTGCAACACCCACTCTCTACCAACCATTTAGGTCACTCCTCTTTGGTTTTGAAATTGTTCATGAACCCACCCATGTTGAGCTATTTTCTCACTCTTATTAGGTCATACACAAAGTCATGTTAACCACGCCTGCATTAACAACTCCAGTGTTTCCCAAGAGCTGGAGTAAAGGATGCTGAGATATTCCTTCTGAAATCCCAGATGCAGCATCCCTCAGAAAAATAAATAATTATCTCAATAAGGAAGAATCTCAGTTCAATCAGTTTCTATTCAGGCCTTGCTCAGAAAAATTCAATCTTAAGTAGCAAGCCAGCTCCAGGAAATGCTAAGCAATGAGCAGGGATTACACTCTCTCATAAGATACTCGTCATTTCTCAGGTGGCCCATTAGTCATCCCTCCCAAGTCAAGATTTCATATTTAACTGTTTTGAAAAGATGAAAGCAGAAGTTTCCTCATCATTTTCATCTTGATAGCATTTCACATACACTAGCACCACAAATTCAGACCTGGCATAAAGTGGGTGTTACTTCATTTCCTGTCCCAAATTCCCATTTGGCGTCAGTTTTTTTCCTTATAGCCCCAATTAGGACAAGGGATCAAAACATCACAAAGAGCTGCTCTCCAACCACTACACAGCTATTACCACCATATATTGCATTATCAATAAAACAGGCTAGCAATAACTGTTATTTCTAAAGGAGAGTCAAATAAGCTCTGTCTATAGTACAGCCAGAAGCAAGATGACTTTACTAATAGGTAACAAATTGCCACTCTGATTGGAGCCAGCTGCCTAGTGAGAAAACTGGAATCATGCATTGATGTTCTGGAGCGCCTGCTTTTGTGAAACGTTGGCTGGGTGCAGCACTATTTATATGCAGCTCTTTTGTGTGCTGCATTCAAGATGAAGTGACAGATACCATCTTAAAACAGCTGTCAAGTCATATCTGCCATCAAAGCTTATAAAGTGGGGTATTTTTTTTTTAATTTATTTTGGTTTTAATTAGAACAGTGAAAACTTACACTCCAAAATGAGCAGGCATGCCAGCCTACCATTTAACATGGCAGTCTTCAGAAAGATTCAGTCAGCTCTGGAATTTTTTTTCTATTTTACTTCAGCTGGCTTATACGAGATTTGCAGTGACAGAAACATGGACATTTTCTGAGGTTCTCCCATCTTGATGTTTGCACAGCCTGATAAGGGGATGGGGGGGAAGGAAAGCAGAACAGAAAGGGCACTTACTCACTGCTTGCCACTCTCCAGCAGCTCAAGCTGACTACATACTGGCAGATTTTCATTTCCCAAGTCTGTAATTGCTTGTCCAGTTACATCTTTCTCAGAGGCCACCCTCTTCCCTGCAGATGCCTAAGCAGAGTTATCAAGTTTGAAAGGCAAGTAAAAGGAACAAAACGCACCAAGTTTGACTGACTCTCCTCACATCTCCACCTGAATGCAGATTTTTATCTCCATTATATATGTGAAACTTATAGGTGCTCAGCTTCCTCCCTCCCTGGAGCTTCTTCATCCATTCCTCCCCACAAAGAGATAACAGGTTTGCTCCATCACTACACACAGCCCCTCTGATAAAGGAAGAGCCATCCTGCAGCAACCTCTCATCTGGCAGGCTAGAATGAATGCAGATATGCTTCACTCCAGCAGGAGACACAGTAGCTTCTGTATTTTCATGAGGGAGATCAATAAAACAGAAGCAATGCACAGCAAACTTGTCTGTCTCTCAAAAACTCTCTAATTCAGGCTTTTTTCACGGTCCCCAGTACATACTTGGGGAAGTTTGGTTTGTGATGTAGATACTTTTCATCGCTTCCCGAATAATTTAAATTGAAACATTTTAAAAGCTTTGGGACTGCTCATAGTAGGAATTTATAGTTTCAGCAGACTTACACCTGAGGACCAAACCAAGGATATCATTAAGGTTGCAGTCAAGTGCATGACTTAGAGGCACAAACCTAGAGATGAACAAACTGTCCGCTGAACACGGGCACTGACTCAACCACAGCAAAACAACTCCTCTTCTAAAAATGCTTTCATTCAAATAACATGATATGTAGACATATGTCAGTGACATTACAGGCTTAAATCAAAATGAAAAGATAAGATAGCCTGAAGAAGCTACACTGGTTTAGTAACTGGTGAGGGTCAAAGGGGATACAGATGGGCTGATGGCTTTCCACGCGTATGGCTCGTGTTTGCCAGAGGAAGACAACTCCTGGCAACCCACTCACTTTTAATGAACTTCATTTAAGAAAACAACTGTTCTGAGAAAATGTGGCAAAAAAATGGGTTGTCTGCTCACATTACTATGTGACAAGACAGTGACAGCGTACTGCATCCATGGACCAGACCCTGAGCACTTGCACATCTAAATACCCTGCTGCAGCCCACAGACTTCATTCTGTTCTCTATTTAAGACTTTCAGGATAAAAGCAGAACAGTTTTGGAGTACAGTAGCCCACATCCTTACCTCTTCCCCTTCTCTTCTTCCCCTTGTAATGATACCATCATCTTCAGCAAAACAACTCATTTCCAGCACTAATAAAGGCCTAGAGTTTAAGGACATTTATTTTTTGCCTTTCACAGGGGAAAAAAAAAGCTGAAGCACAGAAAGACTGAGACTGGCCCAAGGCTAAACATCCCTCATGGAGGTAAAGCTGATGCAAAAGGTCCCACAAAGAGGTCACAGTTAAGCAGAGTTTTACATGCATTTAAAAGATGCAGACCGGGGCTACTTACAGTATGACTTCAAGGTATTTCACACGCTCCTTATAACTGTGAAAGTATGTATTTTACTAGAAAATCCACAGATTTGGTAAGGAATTGACTAGTCTTTGCTAAAATTGAAGAACTGAAAACCGACCCTGTTCCTTCTATTATCTTCCTGGCAGCAGGGAAAGGTGAAAACAAAGGCAGTTAAAATCCAACACAGTTCACACACCTTGTCTAAAAAGCTAGAGAATATTATTTCAAGTTCACCAGAACACATCTGTACTGGCTGCAGGTGCCAGAGGGCTGTGGGGCAGCCCCTGTGAGGAGTGGCTGGGTCTGCCCCATGCCAGGCACAGCTGGTTCTAGCTGATTCCAGCCAATCTACTGCAGGGCAGAGCTCAGCCCCTCACCTGAGCTAACAGTGCCTCAGGGAATATGTAAAAAAGCACAAGAACAACACACAGACAGTGAGGAATGGAGAAAACATGGGAGAGAAAGAGATCTGAGGATACCGAGGCCAGAGAAGGAAGAGCTCCAGGCCCCCCAGCAGACATTGCCCTGCAGACCCTGGAGAGGAGCACACCAGAGCAGCCACCTGCACTGCAGCCACAGAGGAGCTAAGTTAAGCCTGGGGAAAAGGGAAGGAAAGGAGCTGTTTTAATTTTGTCATTGTTTTTCCACCATCCAAATCTAGTTTATATGGCAATAAATCAATCTTTCCCAAAGTGGAGCTTGTTTGGCCCATGGCAATGACTGACAAGTGATCTCCCTATCTCTATCTCAAACCATGAGCTTTATCGTATTACTTTCTCTCACTGTCCTGTAGAGGAACGAGGGTGAGACAGTGGCTTAGGATTACTAAGTAATTAATTAATGTATTGTAAGATTAATTTATCGTAAGATATTGTAAAGCCTCTTTCAAATGAGTTGCAGATTAATGTGAGCGCTCATATTTGGTGTTTCTTCCAGTTTCATTTTAAACCCAACAAGGAAAAAAAATGGGTAAGTCCACGCCATCATTAACAAGCAATATACTGTCCAACTAGCAAATAAACCCTTTAGCAGAAACAACTTTTTGTTAAAGGTATATAAAAGATGGTGGTGTTAGTGACATGCAGTCTGAGAGCATTCAAGCTGTTTGACTTGTCTCATTCATCACAAATCCTTGACAATTCCACCAGTCTTCTGCCCACAACTTTTTCTTATATTCACACTAATAATGGAGCCAAATTTGAGATATTTTAGGCACTTTAGGGGTTTCCTCAAAGCAGTAATATTCAGTACTTACAAAAGGAAACACTACATTGTTTAAAAAAAAATCTTTGTATTTTTATAACACAGGGAAGTGCTTGAGCAGTTAAAATTAATAAAATTATACAATATACCAAGGACTGGGGTCCCAGAAGGTTAGTTCTTATTTTACAGAAAAATTGTGGGGAAGAAGTGAACTTTCAACTGTGATTTCAGTTAACGTACTAGATCTGCAATCACAATTTAAGAAAGAAAATTCAAGGAGAAAGAAAACAATTTGAAAATCTCACCACTTCCCTGAGCTTTTGGGGGAGTTAAACACATTCAAAACAGCTGGAAAATAACACACTTTTCCTGTACACGAGAGGCAAACATGGAAATAAGGTTTTTGCAATAGATAAGTTACTAAAGGCATTTAAATGAAAAAGTGAGTCTCAGAAGCATCAGAGAGTGAGGTTTTAATCCTTTCTCTCCTGTCAGGTCCTTATTTTGTCTTTCCCCCCACCTCACCATCCTCTACAGGCTGCTACCTCTCTAGCCGACCCCAAAATTACATTGCTAAGGGTTTGATACTAAATTCTGTATTCTCCTTGCTCTCTAATTTTGTGGGCTAAAGTTTATGGGAGATTTTATTTGTTAGAAGAGACCAACATCTAACAAACTATGACATCCTTCTAACCTTCGCTCATAGGTAGCTTCTCCTCAAATCCTATCATTTGCCACTAGGAGACAGGCTGCTCCTTGAGATGCATCCACACTGCAATCATCGTACTACAGAGATACCTAAACCACTTACTCACGGGCTAGCTCAGGTTCTGCTAGCAGGGTGGCTGTCATAGTACAAAACTCAGCACAGGATGCAATACCCAGGTGCCCAGGACTAGGCTGTTAGCTTTCTGCACTGGTAAAAACCCTCAGGCTACTCTTTTTAAGGCAAGCTAAGCATTTCTGCATGAACAACAGTCACAGTAGGGACTGTGATGTAGATAAGACTCCCAGAAACTGTACCTGAAAAGATTTCTCCCCAGAGAAAAAAGGCAATTAATTCCCTAAACCAAAATGGATCCCTGAGGATCTGTGCAGAGGTCAGGAAGTTTTCTCTACTTTAATGCTGTCCGCAGCACAATAACATTGGTAAGAAGCAAGTTCTCTACAGCTGCCACAGTTTTAGAGGTGTTTCTGTGTCACGGTGACAAAGTTTGTTTTGTAAAACCATTCTAAAAATATGCTCATTAGTGACACAGTGAAATTTCTGCAGACTGAGCAAAGACAACGTTGTGGAGATCAACTGTTCCACTTTCTTACTGTGGATACTCACACTGGTAATACTTTCAAAAGGAGACAGGGTGGCGATGATAACAGAAGCATTGGACATCACCAGTGGGCACTCAACTCAAAAAAAACCCCAAAACAAAACAACAAGCCACCTATACATAATGTAGTGATTGTTCTGAGTGTTCCTGGAACCAGATACTTCACATAGTTACCACCATATAAAAATAATTTCAGAGCATTCTGTACATTCCAAATGCGTATAATAGAATGGAAAAAGATCATGTCAATGTGGTACAATACACAAGCAACTGCAAAGAAACAACTGTGTGTTTTTCTGCCTCCTGGGTAGTTAACACTGCTTTTAATTTCATCTCTGTCTTTTCATATTATCATCTGCAGAAGCTTATGGCCAAGAGTTTGCCCTGGTAATAGCTGACTGTTCTCTTTGATATCATCACTCCTTGCTCTTTATGGACAGGCAAATATTCATTGTGATTAGCAAGGGACAGCCCTGTCTATCCAGATTAGTCATGAATACTTAGCAGTTCACTCCATGCATCATCACTAATTGCTGTAAAAGAAAATGTCTGCATTTCTTTTTTTAAACAAAAACAACCATAATTTTGTCTCTCCAGGGAAGACAACAATGCTTCACTTGTATTCACCACAGCTGGTGAGAATTTGTTTCTACCAATAATTCCAGGAAAAAAATACCTTATTGGTCAGCTTTTGCATTCTTTTACCAAGATTTAATATTCTATGAACCTGTACTAAAATATTACCTTCTAAAAAAAAAGTCTCAGGTATTATTAACTCATAGTTATTCCAATCCTTAATCTGCATGACCATGTGTTCCTAGATGATAATCCTAAGAAAAATTTAGCGACAAGTCCTTCCACCATGGGAATGAATGTGGGTGAGAGTGTGTGTGCCCAGTCCTAGAAAGATACCAAGGTCCTATTTGTATTCTCAGTTTAGCCCTTGTTCTTAAAAGAATAATAATAATAATATATATAAGCAAACCACCATCCCTACATTTAAATAGATTACAGTTTTATCTTCCCCCATATTTGAATGGTCTCTTTATGAAGAATTTGTTTTTTCCTCAAAAGTTACATTTATAGAACTATCAATTACTTTTCTTGTCTCAAGAGATATTTGTAAAACAAGTTTTATTTGGGCTTTGTTTTGTTAGGGTTTTGAGGTTTTGTTTGTTTGCTTGTTTTGTTTGCTAACTTTCATTTGTTTGGGTTTTAATGGATATGTTATTGTAAGGTGGCCATGGTTTTGTTTCTGATGGTGACTGACACGCTTAAGGAAAATCATGGCCTATTTATACTAAGTAAAATAATGCTGAGCTGATATAAATAGTGTTTGAAAAGATTCTTTCATAAATATTAAATTTTGTATATTCATTCATTAAAAGAAAAAAATGCAATGTGTACTTATTACATAAATAATGTACATACCATTTTGCCATAGGATAATTATTTTGGGTCTGAGGATACTTTTTCCATCATCTTTTTTTTTTCCTGCAATGAAAGAAAATTTGTGTAAGATTGATTTATAAAATTTCATCTCCCAGAAAAGTGCTGTTGATTGATAAAACCAAGGGCTGTTCTTCCTCTATGAGACAGCACTAAAAACCACACTGCTGAAATGAAAGAAATGCAAATGGAACAAAGTATGGCAGGTGAACAAGTTTAAAAATAAGTCACTGTCCAACCATTTATGATTTTACAGGCACTAGGTTTGGCACAGTCATGAAGGCAAGGAAATGAAAAGTTTTATACTAACTTCACACGTATGTCCCTCTGCTACACTTCCTTTGCCACAGCTGCCAAATACTTTGGCCACTCCAGGTCAAACCAGAAACTCCAGTTCAGGCTAAACCTCTCTCTTGGGGTCCATTTTGGTATGAAAAATAAACTCTGATCACAGAGCTGACCTATCCAGTAAATCCTTTCAGTCATCAGCTGCTCTCTCTACACCGGTAAATAGCACAGTCCAGAAATATCGAATCTGAAGAGAATGTCAGTAAGTACTCAGGAACAGTAGTTTTTATCTTGCTTGAGTATAGTCTTCAGTGTTTGTTTGGTGATTTTTGTTTTGTTTTTTGGTCAGGTTTCTTTTAGAGTAACTCTAACCTGGTCCCATGCACTGAATTCCAGTTTGTGTGTGAGGCACACCAGGTGTACTCCTTGGCTGCATCTTCCAGTTTAGATTCATCTAAAAGGAATCCAGTTCGCACAGTCTGAGATGGCTTCATAACACAAACCAAAGCAGGGTGAGCTGAGAGAACTAAGGGATTCCCTTCACAAACATGTTCCTTATCTGACCTAAAGCACTTAAATAGATGCATTCAGGATGACTTCAAGAAAGAACATTTTGTTTCCATGAAAGTCAGGTTGATTTATGCACAAAATAATTCAAGTCAAGAAAAGTTTTTTGCATTGAATATGAACATCAGTAACAACATCAGTTACTAAGTTACTAACATCAGTTAGTAAGGCACCTTCTGTCAAGACACTTTTTTAGCATAGCTTTTTGGTGAACATCTGGCCAACACAACCAAGGGACACTTCTGAAAATGTCCTCAGTCACTAAATACACAAACACCTAAAGAGAACATCTAAGGAGGATTTGTGCATCCTATTTAAAGATTTGACCTGGAGCTGTCACCATTTAACATTCACCATAAACCATTTTATTACTGTTATCAGACTCCACATGGAAGATACAAACCAAGCAAGTAGAATATTTAAGATCTCTCTTCTGCAAAACCAGTAATGAAATCCATATGCTAATTAAGTAACTGCTAAGTCATTTCTGTACAGCCATTACTGTGCTGTCAGTCTAGCACCTATATATTTTATGTTTTCTTGTATTGTTACTTGTACATTTTTCCAAGAGACACACGGTGTACATTATTCCATATTCCAAAGCCTCCATGGCAATGTCTGCATGTACACTGCTGTTACTGATAATACATATTGCCTATGAGAATGATTTATAAAGCAAGTAGAAAAACTTAACAGAAATTCAAGGTATTGAGGTTTTTGCAACAGCTTCCATATTGATTGTGATAACAATTTTCTGTACTCTTTCAGAGCTCTTTATTGTTTACACCAGGTCTGCTGCTAAAACACCAGCTGTTCTATAAAACTGATCTAGATTACATAAATCTGTGCACAGCTACTGCTAACTGTAACAGGACATAAGCGTTCAGATGCACGGACCAGTTAGAAGAATCAAGGCATTAGAATAAAACAGTAATTTTCTACTTTATATTAGTGCCTGTAGCAACTTTAAAACATTTTTCCTATAAAAACTCTTTTAGTTTTCTAATCTCAAGTATTCCTAAATGACTAATCATGAATTAAAGACATGAGATTTTAAGTAGATTTTGTCTGTCAATCTAAAACCTCATCTAGTCATCTGGAAAGTCTTAATTAAATAAGTCTTTGGCTTTTTTCTTTTTCTAGTGACTATAGTGCAAGTCCTATTTTAAGTCATTTTAACTGTGAACATTCTGATCATCAGTATTCAGGACTACAAATATCTGAAAATAAAATTCAGTAAATAGAGGTCTAAAATGTCACCTCTGCATTGTCAACTGTAAGCTCAAGTTGTGTTTTTTGCAGGAAAGCTGGAGTAAATATGAGACATATGGGATGCATGCACACTCCTACTCATCTATGCCCAACCATTAGGGTCTAGAAAAAAAAAAAACAACAGATGCAATCTTCAACTGGTTGTTGACAATGACACACTTAGCAGGGCTTATATCTACTAATGACCAAAGGCATTCAGAAGCCCAAACAAAGGTGTCATGTTAACAATCCAGGTGATTTTTAGCCCTATAATTCTTCTATTTATGGACGAAAGAAGTTCAGTAAGAAAAAGTGAACATTCAAGATTGGTACCATATTATCTCTGTTCCATATGCAGAAATGAAGCTGTGCATTAACAGGTGATTATACAGACAATCAGAAGCCCAGTGCACCTATGCTAAGACTATTCCTAGCTCTAAAGCACAATTATTCCTAAGCTATCATTACAGATGCTGGTCTACTTAAAACTTTTGTGATCTTTTGACTAGCCAGGATGTAGCTTTCGTGGGTTTGGAGCTATAGGGTCAGCAATAGAGCCACAGATATCTCCTGCCTGGGAACAGCTAAGGGAATACTCAGTACAGTAAACTCTTCTCCTTCTTTCCTCAACATGACTTTTCTTTCTGCATCCGACGGGAGAAGGTCATCTCCTTCCTGTTACCTATACATACAACACACATTTATTATGTTCAAAACTTCTGAACAGGGAGTACAACTCTCTGTTTATCTCACCAGCTGACTCTCATGCTGAGAAGAACTGCTCTTTCTGACAGCTCTGGAATCTAAAGGTGACTTTTTTTTTTCCTCCTCTCATGTAATAAGATTGGCAAAGTGCCATCTGGCATCCAGAGGTCTGATTTGGGATTTAGATTCCAATTCTTGCACAGTGGGAGAGCTCTGGTAATGCTGGTAGGTTAGAAAAAAAGTCCAACAGAAATCTTTATAAGTCAGTAAATTGCCTGGTCACAGGCTAAAGCAGGAAGGAGTACATCCTGCACAGCTAGGGATTCTGCCTCTGTTCTCCCAGATTTTGGGGCTTTCAGTCGAGGTCCCTTGGTAGACCTGCAGATGTAGATGGGGGTCTGACCTTCATGCTTACCCCAAATTTTTATTCATTTACACCAAATGCAAGGCTATAAATGAAGTTACAGTCTCTCCATGTAACTCTTATTATCTATAGCACCATATGCACTAATATAAGCCAAAACTGCCAGTGACAAAAAAAAAACCTAAACCAACCAAACAAAAAAGGTCACTTCATGATTCAATAGCTCACTCAAGTGTCCTCGAAGTAAAGAGAGATTGTTTCCATATGTATTTTGAGGCTTTTTCACATAAATTGAGTGACTTTAAATTAATACAGAAAATAAACTTTACAATTGACTCCAGTTTTTCTTAGAGATAGTTCATGACTTACTGTCAGTGCTAAAGAAATGTTACCTGCCCTGTTACAAAGTCCCAAGGAAGACATGATGCTCTTTTTTCACAAGAAAAACCACACAAGGTCATATATATGGAGAAAGTGAGAGCTGGAGGGAGTGAAATATATGGCTATGAGAGACTAAGCAACTAACAGAAGAAACCACTTACTCTTACCTACGTTGTGATTTCTGTGGTGTTGGCATATGTCACTTATCTTCCTATAAAAGATGAAATATAAATCATCTTAATAATGAAGACAGTCTAAAATTCACTGGGAGTGAGGCACTGTATAGCAATTTGCACTGCTCGCAATAGTTTTAAATATCTTCCTCCAGGTTAGGCTTTTAAAATGCACAGCAAATTCACATTCACTCAGAAGGGAATATGTGACTTGAACCAAGTCTGATTTTAGTGAATTCATTTCTGAGACAAATGACCCAATTGAGTATAATGGCTCTGTGAAGCTGCCTAGAGTGAAACATATGAGTAAGTAAGTGATTGCATGATTGAGGCCCGAGACATTAAGAAACATACTGCTGCTACCCAGTAACAGCATCATTAATGCAGCCATTTATTGGTTTATTTTTACTTAGAACGGGAGAAAATGCATTGCCCTTCTGAGACCACAAGAAATCAATACATTTTCAGCTTTTAATAACCTGATCTAAACCAGTTGCTATAGTGCAGTGAAATCTGTTACGGGTATATGACACCATTTATTCTCTTCACAATATTATTTGCATTTTAACAGACACAAAGACTTCAGTCAGGTAATAATTAAACCTATGTTACACTACCCAAAATTAAAATCATGTATATTAAGAAGCTTAAAAAGTTCTTTTAACATCTTTATTGTTTTCATAATAATAAAAAAAAAACCACAAAACCAAACCCAAACAAATAGGTTGACCAAAATGCCCACCAACTCACAACAGTACCAACCTTCATATTAAAAAGGCATCACCGACGACACCTTAGGCTGTAAAAATGCCAAATATATAAATGCATATTGAATTAAATGCCATATATGTTTATTGAACCTCTTGGCACCCTATTTAAAGATGATCCACTGTTACATATTAAAGATTATTACATGTCATTTTTCCCTGAAGAGAAGTATATTGTAAATAGGGAATGGCAGGACTTAGGACCTTGATTATGACATTAAGTCTCAAGTTCCCTGACCAAAGCAGCGAGAACAAGCACTCTCTTGGGAAAGAGACTTTATTATGGACCTTCAAAGTGAAAGAGGCACTGACTCAGTAGGAGCAGCTCTTTCCGAAGCATAATGCCTCCAGGAGGGCGGGCAGCTCTCCTTCGAGAAAGGAAAACAGGGATAAGTAAGGTCAGTGCACATCACCATTCCTGGCCAACAATGCCAGAAGCTTTTAAAAGTAATTTACATTTAATTGTATTTGAAAGTTTCATTATTCATTATTATTCTCACAAGACTTGGGCTGGAACTCAAGGAAACATCATGGGTTAATCCTTCAGAGGTTATGTGTGTAACTTTGGCTTTGGGGGTATGCACTTTTAAAAGATGAAAATTTGTAAATAAATCAGTACTAAGTGGGCTCATCTGGTTTAAAAAATAAAAAAGATCTCGTTTGCAATAGATATAATTCAAAATAAATCATTTGAAGAGCAATCATTATTTCACTGAGTACAACGTAACAGCTTTCCCTATGCTACAAGCACTTCGTACTCACTGTTGGGAGTGTTTTACCTTGCTCTCAGCTTTTATTTTTGATTTACAACATAAGAAAACATCTCTTTGCTTACATCCAGTTCATTCTTCCCTTCAGTCACTCCAGATCAAGCCTACAGATGTTTTACTTACTGTACTTAGTATTTCATCAACATTTTTAGGATTCTCATAGTACTTCAAGAGTCCAATAGAATTAAGAAGCTATTTAGGATTCTCATCTGCCGGGGTCTCATCTACAAAACTCCTAATTTTTAATGTAGTGATTAAGTTTCCCTTTGTGTCTTATACTTAAGACCTGACACCCCAGAGAATGTAATTGGACAAGTTTGTTTTGATGACTGTAGCAAAGTATGAGCCAAATAGTATTAGGAAGAACTTGATTCACCCAAACACAATGAAGTTGCTGGCACACAGCCCAAACAAATATGTACTGCTATTATTTTTTTTCCAGACAAATTAAGAATACTTCAACATCATCAGTTTGCAGTTGAACATCACTCGACCAAACAGCTTAGGAAGGCAAGTCCAGCATGTCAGCTTCTGTGAATCCTAAACCTTGGTGTGGATGAGTTAGATACAAAGGGATTGCAGCTGACATAAATAGCTAAGCACAGGCACTGAAATACTTAGAAATATAACACTTAACAAGGATGAGGGACTTGAGAAAGCCAAGAAAATATAGCCATCTGACGCTTCTCATTTGCTGGTTAGAGAGGGGTTTGTAAAGATAGTTCGCTTTTTCCACCTGCCTCTGCAACTTGACAGTGAAAGTGGTTCTCCAGTGGTACTGAATTAGGAAGCATTTTGTTTGTATTGTTAGAGCCTGAATTGAAGCAGTCAGAGAGAAATGTTTTATTAAAGAGAGAAAGGACTCTTTTAATAAGGCCCTAAGGAGACTTAGTTTTAGTGATGCTTAACACAATGTTTTAGACCACACAGTACATCACACTATTTCTTGTTAAATGTTGGTTGTTTAACAGCAGGCTGGCACCAGACTGCCTGCTGCGGATAGTTAGGGTTGGCTCATACAAGTTCTGACAGTCTCAACATTGATGAAAGACAGCATCAATTTTAATTCTTACAGTATTTCACTTCCTGACACTTTCTTTCTCAGACTACTATTTATAACAGATGTTCTTAGCACAGCAGTAAGTGTAAACACAAATATAATCAGCTGCTAAGCAGGATGCCCTGACGTCACCTGAAACACTAGGTATGAGACCATGATTATAAGAAGTAGGTATATCTGTTCCTCATAGGTGTTTAACACTCAGGGACTTTGACATGGAGATGAAAATATGAATATAAGACTTTAGCCATTGAAACCTAAACATTACAATTCAGCAGATGAAAAGAGCAAACACAATATGAAAAAAAAAAGATAGAAATTTCTGTAGAACATAAACATAGAAAAAAACCCCAGACTATAACCCATTACAAAAATGCTCAGAGTTTTGCATTAGTTCTGATTTTTCCCCACAGCCCATATCTAAAAGGTATGCAAGCCCTAAAGGGGGGTGGGGTGGGATCAGAAGTGTTGATAAGATGACTCAGTCACTCATGGGACATAATAGAAACAGTAAACAAGGTTGTCTAACCAGAATGTTAACCTTCAAGAAGGAGGTAGAAGTAATGAAATAATCCAAATCCCCCAAACACATCAGTTGGTATGCAAATCTAATAACTAGTTACTTCATTATTGATGCTGACATTCCTTTTGTTACTCCAAGATGGGAATTTGCATTTTGTGGTAGAGGAACCATCTACAGGCAGTATAGAAAATTAAGTAAAACATCTAAAAAACTCTAGCAATTGTCAGAGACTTACATAATGAGCTAAACACGGCACAGACTAATGAAAGTCAACATATCTTACATAACCAAGGTCATACAAATTACTTTTTGCCATGGTTTCTGATGAGTATCAAAAAAAGACTTCAGTAACACATTGAAAACAAAGAAATTCTTTCTAGATGACTGGAAAACACCAAACATCATGCCACCAAAAACATACCAAAAAAAATCCCTCAAGAAAAATAAGAGCCATATTTTTTTCTTATGTATTTCAATTCTGGAATATTTATAATTCTACATATGGAAGACAGAAAAGTAATCTCAATCTAGAAGCCCACTGGACCACATAGCATAGTACTAAGCAAATGCAGTGTTTTCAGGGACTCAGCACTTGTCTGGACCCAAGTGTTTAACAATGACAGATCATAGGTGCCTGGATGGGCCATGCGTTTGTAGATGGTACACCTAAATGAATGGAGTTGTTACTGAAAAGTCAGCTGAAAATCTGACTTGAAGTGCATTAAGTACCTGACAGTACGAACAAAATACAGAGCAACAGCATTAGAATGGATGATAAAACCTTTCATTTTCACCTTCTAGGCATTATTAAGTCAAGCATTTAAATTTTCAGGCAACAACCCCACATGCAAGACCTATCCTGTTCAAGCATTACTGCAGTTGTACTTGCATCAATACACACATAGAGACTGGAGGTGGTAATAACACCCATGGTGCATTAATCTATTCTTTCAAATGTCTGTCTTCTCTGGCTTTCACATCTTTTAATGTTTGGAATGGTTCTAATTTAAATTATCCCAGCACTGGATCCTCTGTAGCTTTTCTGGGGCTGGCATTCTACACCCTAAAGAATTTAATTTTCATAAACTTTTTTCCTTCTCCTTTTATTGCTATTCACTTTTCTTTCTGTAAGCTAATTTTCTATACTTATGTTAACCCTTTTAACCTTTTAATTTTCATTTATTTTCATTTCTTCTCCATCCAAGCATTTGAGATGGTTATCACATCCCTTCAGTTACAATTTCCCTGACTACAACTCCTTTTTTGGCTATTGTCCCTCACTGCCTCCAAAACCAGATACATAATCTTCCATTAAATTTTGCCTGCATGAAAAGGGCATAATTGGACCCTTTTATCTTTTCCCACTGATTGGTCCCTTCAATCTCCAGTCTCTTTGGTAGCTTTTTTTTTTCTCCTGAATTCCTTCCAGCATATTCACATTTTTGTCGTGCCAGCTCTGATAGCGTTAGCATACATAGGCTAATGCATGAGTGTTTACATACTGAAGAAAGTACATGCAAATGTTGAGTATAAAATAGAATTAATTTAGAACATATCTTAGACAAAAATCACACACCAGAGCAAATTCTTGGGAGAACACCTATTTGTCCTAGAATTAAACTTTACCCTAGGAAACAGCTGGAAAGGAACATAGGGTAATATATACCTGGTTTGATCAACAGAGGCAGTAGGAGAACAAAACCTGTTGGCATCATATGACCATCCAATCTGTATGTTTCCAAAATCTTACATTTATCAGATATGTATATATTTCATTAGTTTAAGACACTGACTCAAACACAAATGTCAACCACTACACAAATGACAGATGCCCTCTATTAACCTCCCCCCCCCCTCGCAAAGGGCGAGAGAAAGGGAATAATGGAGAGAAACTTAAGGGTTGGAGAAGTTTTAATAAAAATAACAACTATAAACTGAAGTATATACAAATACACGCAAAACCAATATCGAACCCAACCCTTCTGATGGCAATTACATCACTGTCACTACTGATCCTCTGGGCAGACACTGGGGAAGTCCCAGACTGGACGCAGCAGCAGATGGGAACCAGATTCAGAGCTGGTTTTTGGAACTCTACTCAGGAATGCACAGACTAGGATCAAAAGCAGGACAGACAGAGCCCTCCTTGGACACTGGACATTGAAGAACAGCTTAAAATATCACCTTGTGATCCATCTGCTCTACACCAAGTATAAGGTATATGGGATGGAATCCCTTGTTGGTCAGTTTAGGGTCACCCATCCTGTCTGCTCCTCCCCATGGGTGAAGCTTCTTGATTTGTGGCACCCTCAGTGTGGTGCACAAGATTTAGCAGTGACCTTGGTCCGCATAGGAGCGAGTATAAGCAAGAGCTTTTCTGCACACAAATCCTTGGTAGTAACTCTAAATACAAAACACTATCACTGCTAGAAGCAGACACTGCCTGGGAAATATGCCATTGACTTTGGACAGTACAATTATTTAGAAGAGACTTGTCTGAAAACTAAAATCACTGAACAGAATTAGTTCTATTCTAGCTCAAAACAGGGGACAACAACAAACACAGGACTCACAGTATGTATATTTGCTAATTAAGCAATTAATAAGCGCAATGCAAGATGCTTTTGTACCAACTTGCATGGTATTTGAAGCAGGCTGGAGGACTCCAATTTGAAAGCTTAAAACAGCTTACACTGTCAGGCAGGGAAAGAGAGAATAGCCTTCTTGAGAATGAGTTTGATCAATTTGCTGAGCCTAGTACAGAATATATTTGGAAGAATATGTAGCTTCAAATACAGCTGACTAATATGCCTAAGTCTTGCTACATTTAAAACTGCTGAAGACCTTGGTCACTGTGGAGACCCGTATACCATGTCTGGCCACAAATGAAAAGAAGATGTCTTACCAACTCTGTTGTCACCAAATGGGGTGCTGCAGTCTTGTAAAAAAATGCAGCTTTCCTGAATAGAAAAATGATTCTATGACTCTATCCCAGTGAAACCAGGACAAGTGCTTTCAGTTTGAACATACAAAGCAAAAAAACTTTTCCACCTTGCCATTTTCCAGGTGAAATCTGGAGCCTAAAACAATCTCTGTTTATGATGGACAGTTTTCATCTCTGCATGTCTGACCTCATCCTGAAAAATTAATTCTGCTAGTCATAAACAACCTTTTTACCACACATAAGCTCCACCTTAACCTTGTGGTGCCTCCAGGTAATTCTCCATGCTGATTTGTTCTAGTCTGACATCTCTGTGTGCTGGGATTTAAGTTAACCTTTTATGCTTTTATAACAGATGCTTCATACGCTCTAGTCAGGGATTTTGTTAATTGCTTCTCCAATGGTGAGGACATCTCAGCTGCAAGGGATTAGGAAAGAATCAGGAAATCAACAACAGGTAAATTAGAAGTGGATCAGACACTTCCCCATTGGAAAAAAAAATGTAAATGTTAAAAGCCAAGTTTGATCCTCATGTTCATGCATGCTTTCAAAATAGGATTTGTCAATTGCGGATGCAAAGCAGCTCCAATTTGATATTAGTCACTTTGTCTAGTTTATATTCTGAAACATTAAAGCTGCATAAATGACCTGCCAAGTATTGATGTAAGCTTATTGACAAAACAGAATGCTTCACAGTAAGGGCATCATCTCACAAGGCTCCACACAGCGACTCTGTAATTACTTTTTCAGCCTCCACATATCAGATCTCTAGTATACTGTGCATGATTCACCAAAAATAAAAAAAGAATTAGCTGATGTAAGTAGGAATAAATTATCTGAAACCAATAATCTTTGACTCACAAAACCAGAATTATTCTAAAATGATCAGTTACACGTCTTTCACTAAGGATTAGAAATAATAGGTGAGCTCAGCAATTTCTTTAAAAATTCATTAAAACCTTATCTAGTAGCACACAGATCCCCACCACATCCTCTAGAAAGCTAAAGCAATAAGACAAAATAACCTAAAAAAAGAAGCATAAGGGAACATATTTCTTTCTAGTTCTCCGTGTAAAATTACTGCACTTTTGTATTGTGCAAAACATAGATACTTAAAGCCAGGAGAAGATCACATCTAGCCAAAGCTTTGAATTTGGGCTAGGCAGGGAGGCAGAACTGCTAGTTATCCCACAGGGAGGGGGAAGGGAGAGAAAAATGTAACAGAAACAGATACCAGGTCCAACTAGACCTGCACATCTCAAGTCCGTAAGTTACATCTGTATTTAGCTCCTTCTCTTTCATTGTCATCTTGTATGTTCATTCTACATTTCCAGTTGCCTTCCACTGTCCCTGTCAGTTGACTTTTGTCCAGCGTTTGCAGCTTTATTTCATTAGTATTGTCATTGTGCTATTCCTTGATAGAAAAACAAAACAAAACAAACCCTAAATCAAAATCTTAACTGGTTTTAATCATCCAAGGAATGTCAATAAGTGTATGCAATCTTTTGGGAGTTGATACTACACTTAAGTCTTCTACTGGAGAAACCAGCTCTAACAACTGGCTTGCCAACAGTCCACATTTGCCTGGTTTTGGTTTCTTGTTGGCCAACCCAGGAAAATTTTCTGACTGCTACAGAAATCTGCCTCGAACATAAAGCAAGTGACACAAGCTAACAATGCAAAGGTTTAATTCAAGCAGCTTGTACAGGAACAAGCACCTTGAAAACAAACTCTGAAGACTGAGCTAACAGTTAAGGAGCTGTGCTGTGAGGAATCACTCCTCTCTATCAAGAACAGGTAGAATCTGGTGCATAAATGTGCATACTTCAATAATCCATCTTTTCAGTATCAACAGTATTATGTATTGACTCCTGCAATCTTTGCTCAGTTGCTCTAGTTCAGAAAGTTTTTATTCAGAATTCCTTCAGGTTTTTACCCTTATTAATATTCAGCTACAAGAATGATGTCTTTAAATACTAATAACTGTCCCACTTCATCCATAATTTATGAACTACTTCTTAACATAAAATCCATAGGTATCACTTTTTGCCCCTTGACTCTAAAAATTAAAGCCAGACAATGCTGTAGTGAACAGCATAGGAATATAACTGTCATTTTCTGCAATCTCAAAGAAATCTGCAGTTTAGATAAAGTTTGTATTTATTTCACATCTGAGACAAAAAGCAATTAAAGGTACCCTGTGGCTTCAAATCCTTTTTATTTATTTTATTTACATTTTAACAATGTTTGACAAGGTAAACCTCTTAAGAAATATTGGATCATTGGTGAGAAAGGATGTTGAATCTTAAGAAAGCAAATATTCTTAGCCATTAAAAAGGGTTCCCTCAAAAGGATATTTTCTTTAAATTACATCTGTCAATCAAAAAAAATATGACTGTTATGTGGAGACTAGGTTTCAGAAGGAAGAGTAATGCAGAAAACCAAAAAAGCTTTTCTCAAATAAGGATAAACAGGAAACTGGATAATCAAAAGTATTTCAGAAAGAAGACAGAAGCAAGCCTAGGAATCAGAATGAGAAATTGTTAGAAGCATTTCCTAATTTGCACTCAAGTTATTTACAAACTAAAACATGTTATTCCTGTTGGCATTTTCCAAATCTGAACTGCAAATCTAATGTGTTATATGATATGGAAGGCAATGTTAACTAAATGTTAACACCAATTTTGAAAGACAAGGAAGGAGATGAAGCACAAGCGAACAAGCCTCCATTATTCTACACAGATGCTGTACTATTCTGTAAGATTGCACATATACAATCAGATGTGTAAGATACTAGCACCAAAAAAAAGAAATTCTAAGTACTTACTCCTTTGTAAACTTCCTATTTTTTATAAATGCAGGTGGTCACAGAGGACTGGACTTTGCAAAGATTCCGACTGTACCTCTCAAAAAAGATTCACTAGCACATATCTACACAACACCACAAAGAGATTCAGCACAGAGACCCCCAGTAATTCACCCAGGCAGAGTTTTCCATCTGCAAACTTCATTGCTTCTGGTTTCAAAGCTGGCACGGGCAGAAGTGCCCACATAGCAAGGTAGAGACGTTCTTCAGAAAGGAGACAGGCAGGTTAGGTGATGATACTGAGAAACTATGCACTGGGGGATCTCCTGGCCAGGGGGAGAAGGAGCGGGATGAACTATAAGGAGGCACATGTATTTAAGTCTCCTAGTAGACAAACACAAGTGTAAGAAGAGTTTAAAGATGTAATATATGCCCATGCAGAAAGTTAGCCTTTTAAAAACTATGAATATTTGCATCCAAGCAACACACAACTCCTGTTGACATAAGAAAGCATAAAGAACAATCGTTCAATACCAAGCTAATCCTTCTAGCAACCTTCATTTTACCACCACTCATAGTAATTACTATCAGGGCACCGCATATTCATGTCCTTCTACAATTCTGTCATTCTAATATAAAAGCACAACAACTGATTTAAGTCCTGCATTGTAGGTTTACAGGCTAGATTCCACTTTCAGCAGGAAAGCCTAAATCAGTTTATAAAATCAGAATTTGTACAGGTTTTAAGTAAGTCTAGTCAATGAAATTAACACACTTCCTCTGCAACAGAAAGACACTTAGAATACAGTACCAGAATGGCAAAAATCCAGGCAAAGGAGATACCTTACTGGTATAATCAATCTTCTAAACTTTGATGTTCCAGTGACACAATACGTTGTTCAGCTTGCTGAGTATGGCTTACAGCTACCTATAAGAATAAAGGTATTACACACACAGGAAGAGCATCCGCTTTCCAGTGTAAAAAGTACTAAAGATATGAAATTTTGGTGCAGTAAAACTCGATAATTGTGAACAGCAAAGCACTGACCAAGAAGATGTGTCATTCTGTAATCCCAGTGTTATAAATTGGGGGTTTGATGGTATATGGAACTGGTATAGCACTAGGCTTCAATAAAGTAACGAAGTAGATTTAAAGTTTATATATATAGGTTTACACTTGCAACGAGGAATGGCTATGGTGTCCTGTAGCCACGACATGCTTATCATACAACCATTTGAACTGGTATTTCTTTGGTAATCAAATAGCTGCGGAGCTAGTTTCATCATTAAATGGCATGGTGGTTTTAGGCTACTGATGTAAATAACATTCTGTTACGCTTAAGTTTTCTCAGTGTCTGCCCAAAGGCAAAGCATCATGACTTCTTGTTGAAAAGATTAAATATAACACTTTCCAACCTCTCTCAAGAAAATTCTTGTTTGGTTTCAGAGATATAGCGATCTACCTGACCAAGCTGTCACAAAGGCATACTCTGCAGCTCATGCTGAACATGGACAGACCACAACCTGGAAGGTTATCTGTACTCACACGGAAAACCAGACAAATTGTTCCAAGAAAGCTTGCATGAAGTCAATTTGTATGATGTGCAGTGATACCACATCCTATGCAATGATTAGGAATGATCTGCTGTTTTCTTTCAAAAGAAAAAAAAACCCAGATATTTAAGGAAAAACAAGTATATTCTCACACAAATTTCCTAACCTGAATTTACCCCACGTTCCCACATTCTTCTGTCTGATGTGGGAATAATTCTTGCAGCGTCCATTTCTTATGAGGCTAAAATCCAGTTATATTAGGATGATAAACAAACAGAAATGCATAACCAAATGAAATACAAGTGAATGAGAAGCAGGCAATACACTTGTCTTCCTTGCTGTTCTTTTATGGAAGGTCTTAAGCACAGACTACCAGCACACACAAAGTTAATTATGTCATTCATTTTGGTAGAGCTATAGTCAGTTATTATTTTGGACAGGAAGTAATTGCCAGCATCAGTGCTACAGAGGTTTCTAGTTTCATTACTGTTCACTGAAATTCTGGTGTGAAGAATGTTGTTTGCAGCCAACAGTGAAGACTAGAAAACTGTTGGGATCTGGGTCAGTTTAAGTGACCCAAGTGCAGAGAGACAAATGCCAGTGCTCTAGTATCTCTTCATTTGACTCTCTCACTAATTTCAATAGATTCTATGCAGAATCCAGAGAGCATGAAAACACACATTTGTAGACATACAGATCAATTGTCTCCTCCTCCTGCTCTGCATTTGCTTTTCACCATCCTTGATACATCTTACTTAGTATGCTATTTCCCTCCACCCCATTATTCTTCACTGCACATTTTCCTCTTAATATTTTGCCCTTTTTTTTTTTTACTGTTTAATTGCATACCATTAGAAACTAAGCCAGTCCCAAAGAGCTCAACAGGATTGTTTTGTTTTGCTTTTTTTCTTTAACTCTATCAGACTCCATCTACAAATTGCATTCAACATCCAGCAGCATGACACAGGGTCTCTGTGGCTCTGTGCTGCAAAAGAGTATGTGTCCACCAAGACTGGACGGAGAACTGCAAGTTATATGTTCTACAGCATCTTCTTAATCACCCACAAAAAACCTGGACTATGTGCTATTGTTCCCATGGATAAAGGTTTCCAGGCTCCCAATAACACTACATGACTTTGAGACACTACACCTCTTCACAGCAGTCCAGTAGGCAAAACAAAATCTACCTTTAATCCCAAGAAATTGCAATTTAACAGTGGTAAAGTTGCTGTGACACAGGACTCCATACCAGTTTGCTAGGTCTGTAGCAGTGGCTATAGGCTCCGCTTGTACTGCTATCAATGTGACATCAGTATGTCTAAACCACAGTGCAAAAACATGTCCAACAGCTCTTGTTGCTGTACCTGAGCAAGGATTAATTATTTGGGTTGGAGACCAAATGCAGGTTCAGTGTGATCTATTTGAACTGGAAAATATCCAATCTATGGCTGAGGGTCTCACTGCCACAGCTGTGCTCTTTGCCACACTGGCCAGGCAGCGCTATGTCTACAAAAATTGCAATTGCACCTCTGCATCACAGCCAGGCTCTGCCTTTGGATCCCTTGAGTGTTGCGGCACTAACCTCCCACCAGCTACCAGCATGACACACTGCAATTTGGGAGTGAACAGCAAAGGTCACACTGCTGGTACTTTTTACTGCTTAGGCACCTGAGCATTATATTCATCACAGAAGACAAAATCTTAGTAAAAAGGCAACTTGAAGTTAAGTGGTGCCTTCTTTTACCCTGACCTCATACTATCCAGACACTGACGCAGTCCTGCTTGCAAAAAGTAAAATCATCAGATAAAGACCTAAGAGGAAAAAAGGAGAGCAAACTGTATTGTGACTATTTTGCTTTATGAATTCAGTTGGACTACAAAGAGACTGAGACATGCATTGACAATGAAAAGAGCTGCAAAAAAGGCTGCTTTCCTTTGTAATTGTAGAGTAAACCTTACTACAATTAGTATGAAGTGCTATCTCCAGAATTGCTTTGTTTCCACTCTGTTCACAGTTTAGAATATACTTAGGTTTCCCTCTGCTCTGGTAAATTGATTTTTGCACAGCACAAGGGGATGTGTTCTGCTTCCGACTATAGATTTAAAGAAATACTACACATCACCTTGCACTGAGTAAAAATCAATTTTCTACCTGTAGGTGATGAAACTATTTCTCACCCGTGCTGTGCAGTCATGCATCTCACATGACTTAGAATCATAAACGGGTTCATTTCACCAACAGCAAAAATAAGAGGTGATCTCTTTCAATATATTATTTTACCTATTACTCAGGTGCTCCTTTCCAAAGGCTATCTGTAGTTTTATCTCCTGTATGTAATATTAAGCTTTCTCCTCCTCACTCTTTTATGCTCAGCTGTTACCAGGAGACTTTGGTCTTGATAAAACCCCAAAACACATTACATCTGAAAATGCAAAGCAGCTGTCTCTCTCCTGGTGATAAAGGGCATTCTAGAGGAAGAGCTGCATTAAAAGCTCAGATCTACATCTGAGCACAACAGAAAACCAGCTGTTAAGATTTGGTCGTCGAGTGCTGCAAAATTACCTTATTTGCAAAGCTCCCTATATGGTGAGGCAGATGAATAACACCACCATGAACTAGTAAAAGGCAGAAAGCTGTATTCTATACATATCTGGGTCTGACTTCAAATATGATATTGAATATGCAGCTTTGAACATATATTCATAAACATTCACTCCAAGCAGCTCTGCACATGCAGCATTTTAATACAGGGAGAGCAGTACTAAGCTATTTCCCTGCATAATGGTACAGAAACAAATATTTTAACATTCCAGTGGAATAAAACATTAGAAAATAAGTGTCTGGGAATAAAAAATAAATATATATTTTAAAAAAAAGACTCATTTCTGGTAAAGGATGTGTTTCCAGACACATGAGAAAAGCTTCTCCCTGCCAGTCAATCAATCAGTGCATAGTTGATTTTAAGCTGGTGATAATATGGCTTTGGAGATTAGGAAGCTAGTGAGCTACAAAGAAGATCAAATTAATTTTCCTTAAGTGAAACCAAACCAAACAAAAACTAGCAAACAAACAAAAACCCTTCACAAATAAGCACAAAACTTAACCCTCTCTATCAATTTCAGAATGGAAAAACTATTCCAAAAAATTACATGATGTAAATTTGGTCAGTATCATGAAGGTGAAATAAATGAGCCAGCCAAGAAGCAGGAATTATGTACCACATATCTGAGCTGAAGGAGTTTATGATGGTTTCTTCTGTTAAATGACTAATAATATTGCTGTACAAATAGAGACTAAAGAATGGAAAAATTTACTCCATAGATAGCTTCAAGTAGAATTTTCACATGTTTGTGCTTAGGGTTAGCTGCCAAGATGCATATTTAGCAGTTGAACTATAGCAGCCTCATTTTAAAGTCAGGTAAGCACCCACAGAATGTACAGCTGCTGAAGAAGTTTAAAGTTCAGTGCCCAAAACCAAAGTAATTTTGATTTAAATGCTTAATTTTGGTCCAATGTCAATCATCTGTGTTTGGGTGATTAATGAGGACTAAATTTGCCAACAAAAAGCAATGGGCCATCTCTGCATCCCACAAGAGCTACTTAATTATGTCCTCTGCTGTCTGCACCATAAAGATGATTTAGGAGCAGGGAGCTGCTACCCACACACAGCTCCAGTATCTTGCAGGTATAAACAAGGCTCTCAAACTCGAGGATGGGGGTGGTTAGGAAGTCAGAAGAGGAAGCTGAAGGACTCCAAGAGCAGGCTCTTGTCCCATCTTCCTACAGGATGCTGACCAAGGTCAGTGTACCCATCTCAGTCTAGAATCAAGCAGTTCCATAGGGCAAACACAAGGTGATATCACACAGCAGGGACAAGGTCTGACAACAACCTCCCATGTAGCACTGTGCTCATAGGTGACATATGGAGTCATTTTGGCCCAGTATGCTCCAACAGGCAAATTAGTCCAGTAGGATTTTCTGCCTTGTGTACTGCTCCTGTCTTCCATATTGTTTATTAAGAGAACGTTTCAGTTGAATGAAGTTTCTTTTAATGCAAAACCAAGTTTCTCTTGGTTTTGCATTAAAAAAATGCACAATTGTATTTTTGATCAGCTGTATCTTCATCTCTACTGCTAAATCAAACCAACCAACCACTCCCTCTGATCTCTCAAGAGAGGACCACAGCTAAAATGAGACAAAGACTACTCTAAATGGTGGCACAAATCCCAAAAGAAAACATGCCTTTCAAATAAGTGCAGCAGCTTTTAATTTCTGAATTGTGCAGTCAAGCATACACATTCTTGTCTGATGAAGAAGAATATAATTACCTAGGGGCATGTCAAAAATAACTGTTGCTTTTCTCTTCCCATCCTTTTCTTTGGAGAGCAGAGTTTGGTGATCCAATCAAGAAATTAAAACTGACATTTTGCAAACTGATCGTCATGTTGCTATTTATTTAGTTTTTTGGTTGCCTATTTAGAGTGAATACAGCTATCAGGCAAACACACCGAGAATCTGACACAGCCTGCAGCAGTATCTGAACTAATCCTTAAGAAAATTAATTTCCTAAAAAATAAACCGAAATCTCAGTAGGTCATTGTGCTGTCCTACATCTAGAGTGAACTGAATGCTTTAAATTCTGGTATAAACAATTGCCATCACGTAAGTTCCATTTTTACAAATATCCTATTCATCAGCTAAATAAACGTCAAGTTCATTGTGTTTTGAAATACAAACTGGTTAAGGGAAAGCAGCAGAGTTGTTTGGGTTTTGGTGAGGTTTGTGGTTTGTTCTGTTTGGGGTTGTTTGTTTTCTGTGTTTTTGTTCTGTTTGGTGTTTGTTTGTTTTCCTGTTTTTTTGGGGGTTGGTTTTTTTTTTTCTTTCTTCACTTTAACCCATTATCAGCAGCATTATTTTGTAAATGTTCCTTACTGCAGAACAGGATGATCATACACATATAAAATGAAATGGTTGTAAATTGATTAGTATTTCTTTTTGTGACCCGACATAGCACAACAAAATAATTTTGAGCACTTTAAATATTCACCCACACAGTATATTGTATGCTCTGGTGTCTTTGTTGTACAGGAGCTTTGTGTATACAGACCCCCAAATTCAGCAGTGAGCTCCTGAAGCCTTCACACCTCTGTTTCAGATTTAAATAAATCATTTCCGGTTACTCATTTGCAACAGCTGAAAATCTGGTTTTAACTTAAGTCAATATAATTTCCAGAATAGTTCATTTTGAGAACAAATCTGCATAAGCAAAACTGTATTGTCCTACAAATCCCTGAAATATGAGGAAGGGTTTGCACAACTAAATTTAAATCCTTGACACTAAGCCTTAGCATACATGCATTAATACTTCCATTATAAAGACTATCTATCAATAAGACAAGGTGCTGAAGTAAAGATTACTATTTCTTCTGTTACAAATTATATCTTCCCCAGGGGTACTAACAGACTTGCAAAGAATTATAAAAAACATTTCTAGTACCTGAGATATATGCTTATTAGCAGTCCACACTATGGTATATGCTAGAAAGGACAATTTCTTGGGTTTTGCTCTCATGTATTCTACTGCATAACAAAACAAGCAAACAGAAACAAACAAAAAAACCCAACAAAACAACCAACCAACCAAACAAAAAAAACCCCACAAAAATTAAAACAACTACAAAAAAAAATATATCTAAGCAGAAAAAAAAAAACCCAACCAAACCCCAACTTGAATATTGAGAAAATAACTCATTAACTTTGGTCAGACTAAAGCAAGTTGGTAATGGCCTTCAATATAAGACCATGCAACAAGATCATGAATGATCACATTCTTGATAACTATTCATTAAACTGCAAATAACTACTACTTTCATTAAAATGCAAGTAATAACCACTTGCATTAAAATGTACAGATTCAGCCCACAATAAGTAGGAATTTTTATCCTGGTAGTATCAAATATGTGGCCTCTAGTACAGGACTGTAGAGAATCAGCCACTCATTTCTTTTCTGTTTCTGAAATACTACCATGATGTTCCAACTTTGTGTAAAAATATTAAAGAGGCTTATCTTACCTGGCAAAAATTAGCTCAAGTGCTTACATTTGTACTGGTAGAAAAGGAAAAGAAGTTTGCCTTATTGTTTTGTAAAACCACAAGTCACACAAGATTTAACATCTTATTTCAGAGACAAACTCAAAATTCCCACATAACTCAACAGTTAATATTTGCTTTGTGTTTCAAAAACCTGATTCACTGAGATGGTTTCTAAACATGGTAAATAATTTAAGAAACTGCAAAGCCTGCATGTGGAAAGGTTCACATGAACCTTGAAAATTCTTTTGTTGCATTATTTAGTATAGTTATAAATGTCAGGTTACTTTTCATAGGGGTACGTCTGTTTAGAATGACATTTGCAGAATAATGTTTGCAAAAGTTTGTATGAGCATTCCTCTCTGTACTGCTGGCAAATAGTTCATTTTATTCATTAAATTCTTCAACATGGCAGATCCCTTTAAAGGGGATGCTTCATCTTTGTTCCAGTTTCAGCTCTCTGTGTCCTATGGCAGGTCAAAAACATTCCTGTACAATTGTTATTGCTATTGTCCATCTTGGTTGCACACAGCAACTCTGATTAAGTAACAGGATTCTCCACTGACCTTTATGTTATTCACTTATGATTTTTAAAAACTCACCACATGCCTCTACTATAAGGAGTTTCCACTCAATATGCAAGAAAAGAGAGTGTGAAAACATAAGAAAGCAAAGAAACAAAAGAAATTACTTGCCAAGATACATCCAAATGCCCAGGGGAAGATTTTATTTTAATTAAAAGCATTGAGCAGATGGAGTACAGTAAGTCAGAACAGTCACTAAGGGCATTAGTTTCAAAGCACCTGTCTTCTATTTTCACTCTGAACTTTTGGGTTTTTAGAGATGGAAATGACTGCTGCAAGACTGACTTACACCTACTCTTTATGATCACGCCAACAAATCTGATTCATTGAAAATGCCATCTCAACTACCATTACTTTGAAGTTTAGGTTAAAAAGTGGCAGACCAACAGGAGCTGAACAGTTAAGAAAGCTCTACACACTCTTTAGAGATGTTCTACATACTGTTCAAAACATTTGAGCTTTTTATGATGTGTATTTTTTGTTCAGGGGCAATTACTCTGAACAGAGTAAAACATGCTTTTATATAGGAACTGACCACATCAAATTCTTTGAAAAAGCCTCACTTCCAGACTGATATCACACCATTCCTCATTAAGGAACAAGGCATTGAAAATAAACAGTGACAATATATAATTGACAACTTTTCCATGTTGTTCAGCACCACAACTCAAGTGTCTACAGTTACGACATAGCATGAAGTACTCAGCCAGGGCACTTGAAGCATCCAGTATTTCATAGAGATCTTTGCTAAGTTTATGCTCAGCTGGCCCAAGGGATAGATTAAAATATTTCCTAGACCACATAGTTATTTGGTATACAGAACTCAAGAGAGGAAACATGTCACTGGATATGCCACAGAAGTAACACATCTCTTCTTCAAATATCTACACACAAAAATATGACAAATCTACTCAGGGAAGCACCAAAGCAGTATCATTTTTCTGCCAATGCATTTTCTGTTTCTATCTCTCTACTTCAACAAAGCAAACAAAAAAATAAACAACAAAACCAACCGTGTTTTCTTTGTATGATGTGCTAAAAAAAATTTTAATCAAGAAAGTTTCTCTTGATGACAGTTATTCCAAGGGAAAAATTATTAGCTGCAGAGCTCAGAATTTATACAGAGAAGACAACACAAATGTCCTAGGAAATGTCTTCCATAAAATATTCTAGTTCTGTTTGTTCTAATAAGTGAAATAAAAATTCACCTAAGTGACAAAGTCAAACAAGAAATTTTAAAAAAGGTTAAGCGTCCTTTAGTCCAGCTTAATCCATGACTGGAAAGCCATCAAAATCTGAAGGTGTGATTTATCCACATGATGTAGTCTGCACTATAAAACATGAATTGTTACCTATTGAAAACCACTGGCTAAGTAGTGAAGCCCCTAAAAGCAAAATTATTGCAAGTAGTAAATATGAGACACACAGTATAGCAAAGAAAGCTAGATAAGCCAAATTCTAAGTTACCAATGTTGGATATATTCTTTAGATGTTTATAATTTGCCTCAAATGCAGTCTGATACCAGTTATGCTCCAGAAGTCTGAGCAGGGCTTAAGAAGTTGATAAAAAGCATGAAATAGTGTGTGCATTACATGCATAAAAGTATTTATTCCAAACTGATCCTTAGATAGTTTACAAACATGATAGCCAAATGCCAAATTTTGTTACCACACACACTTAGCAGGCACACTGGATTACAGTCATCCAAAAGAAACATGTGAAGAAGCATGAAAAATTTAGATCTTGGTACAGAAATAATTCTCTGAAGTCCAAGGGTTAAAGGATTCCTAACACTTAAGAGTCTGAAAAATCAATTAGTGGCAAATAGAAAGTCATCAGCTCCTCCTAACCTGTACTATTTTCTGTCTTAGCTAAGAACACAATACTAGAGAAACTTGAAGATAAAGCTCACCTTCACCTGCTACTCCCTTTAAACACTCAAGACTCAATATAGTAAAATAAAAGCTGATGAATAATTTTGAACTGCTGCTGTTAGCTTTTAAATATAGCAATCATTTATCCTGTCTTCCAAAAGATCCAACTTCCATTGAAAATGAAATATTAAAATAAAGTCTATTCTTCCATAGACGTATTGTAAAATCTTTCTTTGAATACATCTTATTGTGTCACCAAAACACACAAAAAATTTCTTTGTTGAATCAGTCTCTGTAATGAGCACCATCTATTTCAGAGTGCCACAAAAGCAACTGTTCATTTTTTTTAATTCATTTTCCTGAAAAAATCTAAAGATTAAACAAGAAAGAGTCAAATCTCCTTAAAAGTCACAACATCCCACAAAAGCATTTTAAAATTATGTATTTTTGACTTTTTCATTCAACCCCCAGTTTCTAACAGGATACATTTACACTTTCAACTTATATCTTCTTAAATTATTTTTTTTTTCCTTCAAGATGAACAATTTCTTCTGCCTCTACTGACTGCAAAAAGAAAAACAGCAAGTTACCTCAAAACTCATTAATAGACTAAAAATGCTGCCCAGGGTACCTGTAACAGAAATTTATCTTTATTACATTTTCCAAACTTCATATTTCTATGTTTAAGCCATTCTTTGCAAAAGCTGGAGAATGAGAGAGACCTAGTCTCAGCAGAGATCCAAAAGGCCTAGAAAATGGAAATTTCAGTTGAATCGAACTTTTTAAAGGTAGTTTTGTATGAATTAAAATGAAAATGGTTTCAGTTGCCCCCCTTACTCCCTGATTTCATTACGCTCAGTGCTTTAGATTCTAAAGGGGAGAGAAGAGAGAAATCTTTGCTGTCCTCGTTTCTCCCACCCTCTTTAATTTCATCTGTAACTTTAATTAAATTTCTTCTCATAAGCTTGTCTTGCCTTTATTTTATTTTTAAAGAGATAAGAGCTTGCAGCAAGGCTCCCTAAAAAAGTCTTTCAGCTCTATTTTTAATGCACACAGTAAAGTCAGAAGCATACATTTAAAAATACAAAGCATAGCTGATTATTAATTCCAGTTAAACTATTACTGAGAATCACTGATCAGAATTATACTAATTAATTTTACATAATCACTGATTTTCTACAAAAGCAGCTTTGTGAGCAGTCTGTCAGGCTTTGCTTAATGTTAAATCCTCACCTTTTGTGCTTGCACACTTCACAGTATTGTCGAAAACTTGTCGACAAAAGTAACATTTAAACTTTTAGTCTCTGTGTGAGCTAAAAATGGAATTACTTCCTTTTGATAATTAATTACTGCTTTGGAATTTCTAAGTAAAAGAAATGTTTATAAATCTATATACAAAGTTCTCTTTAAGGGTAATCATTTTATTGCTTTGCAGCATGATTCCAAAACACAGTTCAGCACTTGACAGCTTTTGTTGAGCTTGTTTTTAATAATTGGATACAGAAGTCGCTTGTGGCCATTTGGATGGAACTACTCTAGTTTCACGGAGCTTTTGAAAGTGATCAGACTTAAACACATCACTCATTCTGCTGAGCCAGCTTGACAGTTTTGATAGACCATTACAGTAGCTTATATTTGATTTCTGAAGATTTAAATGGACATCTCAGAATTAGGCTACCTTGGAATCTCAAGTTTCAGTGAGCTCTGACTTTGATCTCAGGTCATCATTACTTAATGCAAATAACCCATGGCAAGTCCTTTCATATTAACATTAACCAGGAACTTCTGCAGTACTTTCTCACACCCTTCTTTATTTATAACCACGTTGGATAGATCAAGAGGCACTGTGAATCACAGAGAACTGTTTCTTAATAATTCAATTAATAATTAAATTGAACAATAATTAATGGGTACGAATATTTGTTTGAATAGAATCAAGCCAGCAATAGCCTCGTGGAAAATAAAGTTGTTTGCATTCTATTAAAGAGAAAGTGAAAGAGAAATGTGTATTGTGAATTCTCTCTGTTCCTTTCTCCTTTGAAATGGTAATAGCGATGCAACAGGGAGAAAAAGTTGGATCGGGACTGAGCAAATAGGGAAGAATGTTATTTGCGAATATTCTATGATGTACAAACCAAGTTTTGACTTGGTATTATTCATGCCCTTCTGTTTAACATCTTAAAAATTCATAGGGACAGTAGTAGCAATAGTCAAGTAGTAACATTGCATTTCAATCTGACCCCAGAAGGAAGACATGCATTTTTAACTTTCTAAAGAACGTCTCAGAAGTGAAAGCAATAGTGTAATATGACTGTAAAAGAAGCAGAAACTCTTCCGTTCCCCTAACAAGGTGTTCAAGTGGTCCAGCTTTACAAACCTCCATAGTCCACTACATTTGAAGGAAACACTTCCACATTGTACACACTCCATTCTGAACTCTCATCTTGTTTCTTTCAATCATAAACTACACTCAAATTACTGTCCAATACAGAGCAATGCTAATTTAAATGACATGTATTTACATCAGCTAACAATCTTGCCTCCAGTTTTTAATCAGATTACTTTGATTTAGACTGCTTATTGGAAATACAAGATAATACATAAGAATAAAATGTAAGGAAGGAAGCAAACTATTCTCTTTGGGATTTTTCTCTCCAAAAAGGTCTGCTTTAAATGTTTTCTCTCTTCTTTGGTACCTTCATATAATACTAATGCCAAAACCAGACAAAGTATCCAAAAAATATAGTCTATGCAACTACTTCTCAGACAAGGTACTTGTAACCAAAATATGATCACAAACTATTACAGTCTTTCTGAACAACCTGCAAACAAAATCCCCCAGACTCCATACATTTACATATGCTACTAAATAAGATTTCTATCAGATATGGTCAGGAAAGGTTCTTTTTAGGCACCCCAGAAAGATGGCCTGCTGCCTCCATTGCTGGTTTTTGTTTTGTCTGGGGTTTCTTGTGAGGGTTTTGGGGTTTGGTTGGGGTGTGTGAGGAGTTTGGGTTTTAAATCTTTATCTTCCCCCCACTTCCACCCATGTTTAGATTAAATTTAGGCAGGCACTAAATTAAGCCATGTGCTCAAAGGTGAAATGGACACTTCTATGATCCTTTTTCTCCCCTAAGCATTAGGATAGCATAAGTCTTATTTAGAGGGATTCCTAGAAGGATTATAAAAAACCCGCATGCCACAGTGTCCTGTCCCATCTTTTCCCACACCTCACTCAGAATCAGTGAGTTTTACAGAAGTTGTTCTTATTGGAAAGAACTGCTTTTTTCCAACTGCATGCTTTCCTCTAACAGGAGAAACGGAGGTTGAATAACATATCTTAAAACTTCTGTGAAGTCACATCTGGAGTCACTTAATACAAATAAATGCATTGTCCAGGGCTGATGAGAGCAACGTGTTGCCCAAGTATGTCCTCCAAATATTAATGCCACTATTATCAGCACAAGATGGTACAGGTCTTGCAAATCCTATTTCTCCGCCAGCAAGCTGTAGAAATACCATTATTTAGGTTTTGATCTCCATGGTAATTAAAATAGTCCTTGATGCTCAATGAGCATTATGAAATAAAGCTTTACCATAATCATAAGATGTCAGCCTGATACTTTTCTTAATTATATATGGAGATAAATAAAGCTCAGAGAAGACAACTGACCTATGCTTTAGAAGCTTGTGACAGAGTCAAGAGCAGAACTTTCTTAGCCTTCCATTTGAATTATAATACCAGCGATGGAGTTGTAACATTTACATATATTTAAGTTTCAGCTGTATCTGGCTGAGATATTGTTATGCAGTAAACACTTAGAGAATGTGTAGATAACGTGGTTGTATGATTGAGGAAGTCATGTTTTGCTACAAGACAATGAGAAAATTGGGGCAAACCAGAGGGACTATCAGTAAACAGATTCAGCCTACCGTGAAAACAACCTTGGCAGTATCTACCCAAATGTTAATTGAAAGGAAGAGAAAATAAAATAACTGTCACTGAAGAATTAAACAGTATCCACACCAAGAGCGGACAAGGAGAGGGTTTGTCAGCACGCGCTTCAGCTTTCTGGTGCAGACAATGATTTTATTTTCCCCAGAAAGAAAAAAAGCAGTTCACTGCAGAGGTGACAAGGTATTATCATCTATGAGGGGCTAAGATTCGTGCAAGTTTGAGAGAGTGTGAGCATGTGTGTATGTGACTAATGTTTAAATTTGGGTTTCAATTCTTAAGATTCAGTAGACAGTCTCCAGGCTGCCAGCATTTTGCCTCTGTTGTAATGTGTCTGCAGCATGTAACTGAAAGATGTAAGCAAGCAATGAGGTGACTAATATTTGCAACAAAACCTAAGGTCTTTTTTTGGTATACCAGAAAACTCAGGGTGTTTAGTTAAATACATAATTATAATGGGCTGGGACAATGCCATGAGTAGAGTTTGATGTGCCTAAAATTTCTAATATTTTATTTTGCAGTAGTTAATCACTAGCATTAAAAAGTGGAACCCACAGAATCACAGAGTGGATGAAGTTGGCAGGCACCTCTTGAGCTCACCTAGTCTAACTCCTCTGCTGAAGTAGAGTCACCTAGACCAGGTTGTTGAGGGCCACAGCCAGCTAAGTTAGTCACCAGTGCAGGAGGAGGTTATTCCTCGTGTGCTGTACGACCCTGTATTTTCCTTAGGTTCTGTTTCTCCTGCCTGCAGGTGTCTTTGCATTGAATTCCACATGATCTGTGCTGATAGACCTTCTTCACAATGCCTCCAGTCATTTCACCAACACTTATTAAGCACTAACAGCATACCATCATGAGATACACAGAGGTTTCCTTATGTTAACTTTGCCAGTACTGAATTGCTCTTTACTATTTAAAGTACCCAAATCACTCTTTACCGTGTAAGTAGTAGTAGAAAGTAAGTACTTACTTACCGTGTAAGTAAGTAGTAGCAGAAAGTGAAAACTTTCTGCTCCTTAGCTATAGGTCACCAAAATTTTTAGAGTGAGTTTAAATATAAGAGAAAGGTATACACAAGAAAGCACTGTAGACACTTAGTTTTTGCTTCCTGCAGCATTTCTCATCACAGCAGATGAGCACTGTAGGAGTGTGTTATGCATAGCATTGATCTCTCTTGATAAAACCCTAAGTTACTTGAAGTTTAGCTCACATGAAAACCATCTTTAGAAGTCCTAGAAATGCACTGCCTACTTCACATTTTACCTTTAGAACCCTCATTTTTTAAGAAAACACAGAAATATGACATTAATGTAAAAAAAAAAAATCCCTCTACAATACACACAGAAACAAACCCATCAGCTTCCTAAGAAAGACTATCCAGTGTATGAATCTATCCTGACTGGACCCTTTCCTGTCACTAAGATCAAGCAACTGGCCTTGTCATTAAACTGCTGTATCCTGGCTCCACACTTAGGTTCAGCATCGACTCTTTCCTTCCAACAAACTAACAGTGAATTTCTCAGCAAATATTACTTAGAAATTGAACCTTACAGCTCTGATTTGTCACTACATCTGACTGTACTCAAAAGTAGTAGGGAGAAGTGGCCACGGGGAACTGGCTACAGCTCCATTATTCATAGCTGCTGGGTATAAATCAGAGAGATATTGTGACTGCTGTGCAAGACAGAAGTGGAGAACTAGATGTAATGCAGCTCTGCTCACCTGCCTTCTCCTGCTTCCTTGTTCCTTTTGCCATAAGGCACACAAAATATTTCCAGCAAAAATGCTTTAAAACTATGTCAGAGTTTCAAGTCACAACATTAATAAATTAATTAATTCTTGGGTTTTGAAAGTGGATTTTTCAATTGTTTATGTCCCAAAACTTTTTTTCATAAATACGAAAATATCTCTTTATTAAAGGAAAAGAGAATTTTAGGTAAGCCAATAAAACCCCAACTAGCTCAAGCTTCCACACAGAGTGCTAAGAAAACTCATAAAACCCCAAGATAAAATAGAAGAGTTGGGAAAGCTGCCAGGTAGCCTCTCTTTCATGTCTGGGATATTATTTTCACAGGAAGTGTGCCAACGCAGATTTGCTGGGAACCTTATGGCTAGATCTACAAACTTGGCAGCAGGGGTAGCAGTCCTGAGGGAGAACTTTCCATCAGTCACTGCATCTCCAGGGACCTGAGCACTGGCCTGAGATTCCCATTATGCAGGACTCTGAACCAAGTTGTAGGGTCTCAACCATGCACAAGTTATTTGTGGTTCCTAATGAAAAGTGACTTATAAGAACTGCTTTTTATTTTAACAGTAGCTTTGGCTGGAAGATTTCCTTGGCAAGGAAGGTTGTCTTCTCAGCTTGTGATGCTTTTCTCAAACTGCAGTTGAACTGTTTGCTGACATAAAGCTTCTCTGTATTTAAAACACCATTTATTTCCACCTTTTGGGTTATATATTTCCAAATCACTGTAGTGATGAGACCTTCCCTAACTATTAATTTACTACTGCATCAGAACAACTAAGTGAAATTGCACGCACTTAGTGGCAGCTGTAAGACTTTTTAGCTGCTGGACATCCACACCACTTTGTGTTCTGGTGTGTACTGCTCCCGGAAGCTGCAGTGCCAGGCTTGCTGCTTGTAAAGGTGACAGCCACATGTAGCACAGGAGGAAATTAATACTCAAAGACTTGATCAGAATGTTCTCTACTGCCCCAAAGTAAAAATTGCCCCTGCATCTATTTTGAACATTGATAGTGCCATCTGATATTTCAAGATAACAGAGTTAGAAAAAATTGCTACTGCAATCAAATTACAATTACCTTTTTTTAAAAATTACCAATTCCTTTTCATAAATTAATTCAATAGCCCTTAAAAAGTTTTCGAAGAAATATATACAATTAAGAAAGATTTACAATCATTTTACCTGCTGATACATAATCAAAACAGAAGACAAAAAAAACCCAGATGTTGAATAATGTATTTTAAAATAATCTTCTTGTATTTTTTTAGTACAATCCATATTTAATTTCATGGCATTTATAACATAATAGATGTTAGTTATCAAGTCTTATTAGCATAATAGAGAACTATAACCTGTAGCAGTCAGGAAACTAAATTACTGCCTTTATATTTAAGTATTACACTGACAAATGCATTGACCTTTGAATTAGGCTCTGCTTAAAGGTTTAAAAAAAGCATTATTGTTGATTTTATCATCTTTTTAGATACAAAGTTTCCTCTGAAAGGTCTATTGAAGGACAAAAGACTGATATAAATGGGGAGGGGGAAGGAATAAATTATTAATATCATGGGATAATTTACACAGCAAGTCTTCCCCAAGGTCAAGACTAGAGAGTCCCATGGGAACAAACAGAAAATAAGTGAAACATGGCTCTTTTGCCTTTCTGGGGATACTCACCTAAGAATGGCATCCTAAGTAATGTTATATTTTAAGCTTTCCCTTGTACTACTAGAGTCATAATTCATCTGGTTTGGGATACTCACTTTTATGTTTCATTCATAAAGATAATATAGAAATTTACTACAGTTGCTTTTCAGCAAGTTTCAAATGGCAACAGGAAGGCCCACCACCACAGCAAGGCATGGTAGAGATAGGTGCAAAACAGCAAGGCACAAAGTTTTCTGCTCTCCAACATGCCTAGTCCCTTCTGATATTAATGTAACAGAATGTAACAGTTCATTTGTAAGGGACCTACTGTGATCATCTAGTCTAACTGCCTGACTGCTTCAGGGGCTAACAATATTATAAAAACACTTAAAATTATTAAATTATAATTCAAATAACAATTCCAGTCATTACACTATCTTATAAAGCAAGTTTGGGTTGAGAACACTAATGATTCACTAAGTCCACCCACAGTCTCAGTAGCTCACCCTCAGGGATGGAAATAACTGAGCAGGATGGATTTGTGATTGAGGGAAATAGAACACCCAAAGTGTCTTACTCCTCTTGTGGGGGAAAAGTCAGTCTTACTTCTGGTTCAGTTTAGCAATTTCTCTCATTTTTGCTTCCATATACCCCAGAGGCCAAATCATACGCACAAAACAATATGAAGAATCATAAGGTTGGGGGCTTTTTTTTTTTTGCATGTTTTATGCAGAAAGGAAAGAGCTGGACATGATACAAACAACTTCCATTTCCATCTTGATTCAGTTTCAGCATCCTTGTGGCAGTAGCACCAGCACCTGTGCTCAAATTCCTTTTTATATGGGTTTTCAACCAGTCCTTATTTTTGGTCTCACAAGCAGTATCCTAACCTGGCTGTTTGCTGACTGATTCATTAGGATGATGTTAAACTCACTGTGCATTTTTCACTGACTGTCTACAATGTGACATATTGATTTTACCTTTCCCTGTCTCACTTCTAAAACCTACACAGTCAAAACTGTTACTTATTTGAAGCTTTCTGTTTCTCCAGCCCCGTTCTGACAGATATCTGTGTTCTGACACCATCTGCTATCTTCATATTCCATGACTGAACCACAGGCTAGCACTTCTGCTGTGACAGCTTTTGAGGTGTAAAATACACTTCTCTTGACATCTGCCTCAGCTCATCCATCCTTCACTAAAAAAGGTCTGAAAATATTTTTGAGATACTTTACATTTTAATTTCTCTATAGGATCCTTTTTCACTAGAAGAATGCCAACTTTCTATGGTTTATTGCCTTTCAGTTTTGAAGAGTGTTCATATTTTTTGTATACAAGCTCACAGTGCAGTAGGCAGGCAGGGGACACCTGATACACCAAATTAATGCTGCTTATTCCTGTCTGCTGTCTGTAAAAGCACACAGAAACATGCACATGTCCCTTATAGGCATAACAGGGCTAGATATTCTAACACTTTTGACTGCAATGACAGACTCCAGTCAAAGAAACCATCTGCTCTCCTAAAATGAAAAGGAAAATACAAAGCCAGCTGATGAGTTATGGTCTACTGGACTAGGGAATGGAAGCTAATCTCATCTGAAAATCCACCTCTGCACACAATCAGTCCACCTAATATCTTAACCTTTAAAGTTTTGGCAATGTTCAACCTCATTTTCTCACAACAGTATCACAAATTAGTTCTATAAAAACACTTGGCCAGTTCAGGATCTAAGATGTAGCTCATTCTCCAGCCTTGACCATCCACAATGAAACACAGCTATTCTAGAGCAAGGTGTGTCTTAAAATTATGCCTTACCAAAAAAAAAAAATCTCACAAAGTACACTTCTAATCAAGGTAGACGTGAAGGTTGTGCCTCTTTTTTTAAACTATATCCAACCATCCAAATTAAACATAACCAAGGATGAGGAACATTAGAATGTTTATGAGTAATAACAACTTGAAAGAACACTTAGGAAGGACAAATAAAAATTAAATCTCAGCTACTAAAAACATGAGAACTTTTTCTCCAAAGTTCCACATTTCTACTTATTATTTCTTGTTAAATGTATTTCTGAAGCTTGTGCCTGCCTAATACATTGTACATATATTGTCATTCTGTCCAAAGACAGACACAGTCTGCATCACATAAAATAACTAGTTTATGCCTTTTATACATCAGGGCTCTCAAAATAGCATTTGCAAGTAGTGTGCCTACAATAAATCCCAAGTGATCTAGATGCATGTCTCTAAAATACTTTCTAACTTATCTTCTAACACACTGCCAAAAATCCCTCTATTGGTATTTATTTGTGATGGAGACCTATATAATAAGCAGTAGTCAAGGTCACTCTTTTAGCTATTATAAAAATCCTTCCTTCCAAGAGAGGAGGCCTCCTCCATGAGTGATCATCATAAAGAGATCTATCAATACAGTAGTTCAAGTTTCAGTGCCCTGTAAAATGAAGATAGAAAAACACCTGGGTCTGCTACCTTATTTGTTTAAAGATCCTTTCCCAAGAATTCATGTAGTACTTTATGATGTAACTAAGATTTTTCTTATATTTCTAAATAAGTGGATAGATACTTAAGATACTGTAATTATCTTAATCGCTGTTTTGGGATTTGGGTTTCTCTACAGCTCATAATTCATGATTAACATTGTGAAAAATTATCCGTTACCTTTTCTGAAGTAATTATTATCTGTCTTGCCAGAAATTTTATATCAATAATTTTTTCTTCAATTTTCTTGCTAGAAGTCTGTACTAAAATCCTACTCTAATATTGTATTTCTTTATTCAATACATAAACACTTTTATATATATTTAATATTTACCTGTTGACATAAATGCTTATGTCATTTTCTCATTACATGTAAGTTCTCAGTTACATATATAACCCTTTGAAAGTATTCTGTTTGCACGCATAACTTTTCAGATAAAAACCACAGGTTGGTTTTTTTGCTTCATCACTTTGAAAAGCAATAACTTTATTCCTAGATTGTTTATACTTGGATTGGTTTTGGTGTTTTGTTTTGTTGGGGTTTTGTTTCTTTGTTTTGTTTTAAAGAAAAAGAGAGAAAGAAAAAAACCCTAACAAATAAAACCCTTCTGCTTAAATTTTAATTCCAGGAATGAAAGGGCCTATGAGAGAAGCCTTCTGCAGTTTTAGGTTTTTAGTTTGTTCTAATTTGCTCCTTTTACAAGGGGAAGCATCACCAATGAATTACCTATAATTACACTCTGCCAGTACTCCATAGATTTATGTTTCTGAGATAAAATTACATAAATCACAGAACTCTGCTCAGTCCCAGGAGGTATTACTGGGCAGCCCTAGTGCCATAATCCATAACCCCTAGCCATGTCCTGTTGTTATACCTGTCGCCTTTTCTCCTTTCCCCAACAGCTCACCTCTGCCCAATGAACCCTGTTGCCCCTAAAAAGCCAGGCAGGGCTCTGCAGTATCCCATGGACCACGCTAGCAAGCGACAGTCATGGACTCTCCCTGACACCGATTCCTATCCACTCGCCTCCCCACACACTTTCTTTCTTCTCTCACCTTCTGCCTACTGCTTTCTCTTTGCTTCAGAATATGTCACTCCTGCTGTTGCCTTTATCATCACCATGGGAAATGAAATTTTAGCTTCCTCTCATCATTCTCTCTTCCTTGCATATTACTGTTCAGAGTAGCACAAATCTTCAATAACTTTATTATTAATGTTTTTCTTATCTTCCTTCCCCCTTGTCTTTTGGATTATTTTGCTCTTGATCTTAACAGTTTAGCAATCTGTACTTTGGTCTGTTCTCACTTCCTGTGTTGAAGGAAAACTGAATTTTTCATACACTTCCAGTAGACAAAATTTCTCAAGGATTTAATCCTGTATTTTCTATTCTTTATGAGGTACTGCTTTTCTTGATGTGTTTAAAAGAAAAAAAAATCCTATATTATTTTTTCTGTTTCAAGACAGACTGTAATCTTTCTCAGGTCTTTATTCCTCAGTGTAGCTTATGACAGGTCTGGAAACACCAGCACCATATGTTCACCCAGAGTAAGATCAGAAAGCTCTCTAGATTGCTTTACATTGCCCTGAGATTTGAATTTTCCACTATTCCTTTCCTTTCCCTCCATCTCGGAGCACTAAGAACAAAAGTCACCATGTGCTGTGACAGTCCCCCTGGCTAGCTGGGATCTGCACGGGTTCTCAACTAAACCAGGATTATGGGTGCTGAGTAAAAATACTATAAATACAGATGAGAGAACTAGGCATACAGTCAGCATAAAGCCTTCTTGTACCAACTGTCATTTTATATGTACTAGGCTTTCAGAAACTTATTGTCATTGACAGTACTTCCTCCACATTAATGTGATGCTCTGTACATTATATACATTAATAAGGACATACTCATTCTAGTGGTAGTAATTCAACAAGTATCCGAGATCACCAAATATATGACATTAATAGCTCTGGACTCAAAGTGGCTAAGGACAAACAGGAAAGATTTCTTGCACATCTTGGTATAAGACCACCTCTCAAACTCTCGCCTTGATTTGACTAACTGCACTCCCATCAGTTTTCCAAAATACTTCACAGATGGTACTGTGGAAAAGTTCAGCGATTGGGCCTCTCCAGGAATAAAATAGTGCAACTTTAACAAGACTATGAAAAAATACTATTTTCATAACAACAAAGTAAAATCTAATTTGTATGCTGCAAGTTTTAACCCTGAATTAAATGTAGCATAGAATTTTATTTGCATGGCCAGTAGACCTGAAGGTGTTCAGAATAATACTTTTTAAGTAAAGGCTAAAAGAAAACCACAAACCATTCACCTTTAGAGATAACTATAAAAATGTACTGTACTTTCATTACTGTCTTAAACTGACAGATATTTTCCCTGAACTCCATTTGGGATCAAAACCATTCAGTTCTTGGAGGAAGTGCTGTACTGGCATATGTGGCATTATGACAAACCACAGGTGAACCACAGGAAGTCAAAAGAAGCTAGAAACTAGATCAGGAACAGAATCCTGATCAGAGGTACTGTGGGATGAAGAGAGCTGGACGGGGAAGTGATCAAGTGACAACACATGAAAAGCTGTTGGCAAACATATTCCCCCTTGCCTTGTCCTTTTGTAAAACTCAGTAATTGCCTTTATCTCCCTTTTTCCTCAGTTCCTTATTTTCCTCCAGCAAAGTCCTTACAAATATAAAGAACTTCCACCCATTTTGTCTCCGAGACAAAGGATCAGAGGTCCTTCGGCATGAGAACAGGATAACCATCCATCAGCCAAGGCACATTAAAACCTCTGATGAACTGCAGTCTTGGGGAAGCTGGAAAAGGAAATGGGCTCCCCATTCCCAGCTCTAAGCACAACACAGATGTAATGCTTGGCAAGTTGACACCTTCAGTTCCTTAAGGTGATAAATCACTTTGTCTTTGCAGGGTGTCCTGGCTACGTAGGGATCCCAGACTCCATATTACTGTAACCCATTTGCAGACTCTGGCAATAGAACAGGGTATTTGTAACCTTAAAACAGACAGCATTTTAGTGACATTTAGTGTCACCAAAATGAAAAATAATTGCTCACAACTGGCTATAAATTAAGCATGTTTATTTTGCCAAGGACAACGTTTACTAGAAATTGTAAACAGCAAGCAAGCAAGAAATCACGTAAATCATGATCCTAGGTAATTAAATTATGCATCTAATGGACCAAAATTTATTGACAGTTCACTAAAATGAATTAAGAAATGCAGTAAACTGCATTTGTTGAAAGTAATAAAGCCTGAGCTTTTTTGGAGGAGGGGTCAGTTTGTGTGGTTGGGGTTTTTTGCAAGCACTCAGAAGGTTATTATAAAATTGCTCTGGGCCACTTTGTTAAACATACAAAAGCCAATTACTATTCTTTAATCAGAGAAGACATTCCTCTTTACTGAAAAATAGCTTACTCAAGCTATTGTTTCCACCATTTATTCCTGCTTAAGAAACTGGACACCTACTAAATATTGAAACTTAAGATGACAATAGACAGATGTTAGTGAGATACATGTGCTAATTTACTTTCTATTAAATTCCTTTAGCATTTCAGTACTTGTCCTGTAATTTTGAATGAATTAATGTAAATCTTTGTTATTAAACAACTAGCCTTTACAGTGGGAAAATGCATGCATTCTGACTATGGCTGAGATTTGCCATTTAGTTGGCAGATCATATTTTATCTTCACATGCAATGCCCACTAACTTCTGACCAACCCATCCATTGACTGGTTGAAGTGTTAAGCCCAGAAACAGAAACCACAGAAAACAGATATATTCTGATGACAAAAAGAATATAAAGGAGAAGCCTGGAGGAGGAAGCACATTAATGAAATCAAAGGAAGAAGATCTACTGTTCTGTGGTAAAGGATAATAATATGACCAGAGATTAAATAGCAAATGAAAAAAAGATATAAAAATGAAGAAAATAAAAGACAAAAAGTGTGCACGACTCAGAGCAACGTGTTATTGACAGCTATATTAGGACCAAAAGAAAAAAAGAAGTTGGTATTTCACACATGAAAGTACATTACTAAAATAGCTAGGATGCTAAATACAGGAACTAGAAATAAACAGATGTGTAACAATGGAGAGTGTATGAGTGAGAGAAGCAGCTGGAAATTCCCAATTAAACAAGAATGTGTTTCTGAGGTTAACAATAGGTGAAGAAAAAGGAGATGTCTCACTAGCATCTGTGATAATGAGTAAGTCTGAGGATTTGTATAGGACTTTTAGAGGTGGCCTCCACCTGAACTGCAAAGGATCAAGATATTAGCAACTAATTATCTGAATAGACTTTTATAGTAACAGTGATGGTCAGCCCAGGAAATGTGTCTATCCACCTTTATCAAAGCTATACAGCTGAAAACAACTGGGCCCTTCATTCTCATGTTAATTCCTGCACAGTAGGATGATAAATTCTCAGGGAATGTTTTCTACTGCGTGATACAACACTTATCTTCCTGGTCCGCCTCCTAAATGTTGAGCTCTGTCATAACTTGCTATATTTTATTCATCTTATATGCATTCATAGCTGCTTCTTTAATAGAAGACTTACTTAATGAAGATGCTCCTGAAATGACATCTTAGATCAGCATGCCTTAAGTCCTAAAAGCAAAAACACTTCATATCACTCCAAAGCTCTTTCCCAAGAACCCTTTTCACAATGCTCAGCAAGAGGAAATGCCATGGGTGGAAGAGGAAGCTGAGAGGTGGGCTCCAGCAGCAGAGCCTCTGGCGTCAGCCCAGAGGTGTGAGACAGGCATCAGGAATCTTGCTACCAGGACCAACCAGTACCATTTGCAGACTCAGAGTAACTAAAAAAGAACTAGTCTGTATTCAGCTGTAGCATATCTTTATAATGTCCAGCCAGGTACACTTCACTTCAGGTACCCAGGACCATTTTTCTGTTTATATTCTGTTATCCCAGTGAACACCAGTAGAAAATGCAATTCAGTTGACAAAAAGCTTTCAAATGAGTACTTAAATCTATCACATGGTACATTTGAGAAAAACAAATGAGAATCCTAAAGAAACCCAAGGGTTAATCTCCCTAATTATTCCCTTCAGACACACAACAAGTGAAAAAACAGAAGTATCTCAAACTGCAAGTTTGCCTTTAAATCACTGCTGATCAAATCAGAGAAACTGAACATGAGCTCTTTCCTTGGACCCTCCTATGCTGCAAGTAGGCTTAAGCAACCGGTTCACAGATGACATAACTGGTCTTAATTCTCCTCCTTGCAACAGGCCACAAGAAAGTGCCAACATACCAAAAGCAAAAGGCTTATTTAACTGCAAACTATTAAGAAGTTACCACTGCAGTCTGTCACAAAAATACTAAGGGGTGTTGCCTCACTCTACACTGATTATCAAAGCCAGTATTGCAGGCTTTATCTACCCATCTTCCAAAGCAATTATATACTTAGTAAAAGAGCTTCAGTTAATTGAAGAACTTGAACAAAATCCTACGTAAATTTAAGAGAGGGGTATTTGGATGATTGATGTTTCTTTTGAAAGCCATACATAACAACATGTAAAAATATTAGGGAAGATGCTTAAAAAAATAGGTTTCTAGAAAATCATTTCCCCTTTGGATGAACGCACTGATCTGCACTGTCCTGCTTCAGAGTGCAGAAAGCAGTGCCTGGGAATGCACAAAAGGTTTACAGAATGCAAAATCTATAAAGTCTATTTTTGTTATTCCCAACAAAACAATCATTACACAAAACTGAAGTATTAGATAGAAGCTGTTAACATGCATTTTGATTTGTAAATATTAGAAATTTGACTAAGAGTGCTGGAGAAAAAAGTCAATTAAATATAACAAATTCACTTTAGTACTTAATGTAATTATTAATCATATTTTGCAAGGTACAAGTTATCCTTGCCATTACAGCTGTCAAATATTTTTATAATTGAATTTGATGTTTGCAAATGCTGGGTTTAAAAAAACAAACAAAAAAACCACAACAAACTAAAAGACAGTGAGGCAATACTTAGAGAAGGCAGGTGAATTTAGTTCTTTAATTCTTGAATTTTGTCTCTGAAGGGTGGTTATTAAAAATATTCCAAGAGCTTCACAGTAATTTCCAGTCCCCATGGAAATAAGAATTCTTAGTGGAGCTTTCAACTCACTTCTCATGCAAAGCTATTTAATTTTATTATCAAAATATAAAAATTTAAGACATGAACATCATCTGATTTAAAGAACAATCTGGCATATATGATAGCTTTTCTAGATTTCATTTTTAAATTATTTCATGCAGCAATATGCAAAACAAATTAAAATGATGGGACACCACTTAAAATCATCTCAGTAAATCTTTATAATGAGAGAAGTTTTCTTATATTGCTGTCAAAGATAAAAGGTCATTAGATCCTTTGTTTAGAAAGCTAATCATAGTAGGAAGTTTGTCTGTAAGCCTCCTGCACACTTTTATTGCAAAAACACAGAAAGAAACACTCTTCTCCTGCAGCCAGATCCCAAAGGTGCTCCAAACGTATCTGTAAGCAACTCAAACGTGAACTTAAGGAAACAGGAGAAGAAAAACCCATCATGGGCACAGGGCAGCCACAGGAAACTGATAAGCAGAACTTCTCAGGATTGCTGGACTATGGGCAGGGATCTCATTCTCAGCTCTTCTCTATCAGAAAACAACCACCAAGCAATATTACATGAGCACTTTGAGAAAGATTAGCAAGCAAAACTCAATCCTCTGAGGTAGGATGAATTTCTTTTAAGTAAAATATACCTAATTGCATTTAATAATACCTACTGTCTAGAAGTAACTACCTAGATGATAATAGTACACAAAAGGTTGGGATAATCCTTATACTTTGATCTAAGAAGTTATTACACATTTTCCATCAGTATTTGGCACATCAATTTATATCTCTGCTGTTCCATTTTCTTCTACCTTGTCTCTCTTTTACTTAGACATTTGTCAGTCTTGGTACAGAAACCAAGTCTTCAGAAACTCAAGTAGTGTTCCACAGCCTAAGCACTCCCCCATCAAAATCCTGTTAGTTTTACTAAACATATGACATTTATTAAACATAGCAACCACATCATAATACATCGCAGGCAACAGCTCCAGCAAAACCAGCACCAACAGAACAGACAGAATTTAGGAATGTGGCCAACTGACACGTGACACAATATCCCTAAGTGAAAAGACCTCCACAGCAGTCCATCAGCAAAAACAAAGTAATTATTGCAGCAATAAAGTTTTTGTCCCTTGTACCCCACACAAACAAGTGTGCAGAGAAGAACCTGAACGACAGTGAAAGAAATAGTGTCAGGTTTTACTTTTTACTGAAAACTTCAAAATTCAGTCTCGTCACCATTCACTCTATTGTCAGGCACAAATTCTTTCTCCAGCTGCAATGTGCTGCTAACAGAGTTGTCTTCAAACCACTTTTTAGTACACTCACGTGACCAATGAGAGAGAAAGAGTTTATTTACCTGGGACTCAAATATTCCAAGCTATATCAAATTGTCACCAGCTCTGCCTGCAGAAGTAGAATAGAACAGAATCCATTTCCTTGGATTCCATTTCCCATCAAATAAAGTTTTAGACCTCAGGTTCAGGTCCATTTGGGTTTTGAGCTGCACAGTTATATCTACTAGCTCAATAAAATACAGTTTGCCTTCTCTAAAACACAATTATAAATAGCAGCACAAAGCAGGAATTCTTAGTCATTCCAAAGTTAGAGGATGCAGTACAAAGTGATTCACAGATTTCTGAGAAAACCCCAAATTCTTCCCACGTGCCATTCAGCTCAATGAATTTGAACAAGTACACTCTAAGATCACTGTAAGTCTGGAGGTAATAGTGTCAGCTTTGTACAAAAACATGTTCCCCAGACCTGCCTTTTAGACTCTTGCCTTTGCATTTTTATGTGCAAAGACTATGCTGTCAAAGCTACTAAGTATGTCTTTCAGTCCTCATTTTATAAATGCAGAACCTTCTCCACTCAGACTGAGATCCCCGAGTGGTCGATACTGTGAAGCAGCCAGGATGTTCTGCTTTTTTTCCTCTTGCTTTGAAAGGATGGGAACAGCTGTTCCCATCTGAACAACCACAGTGCAGCTATTTGTTCTCCAAGATCAGAGAACAAAAAGTACTTTTTAAACTTCAACCAGCAGTTCTCTGGAGAGCACAGACTGCTTTCTGAAGAATAAATTAAGCATTCAATTAAGCTCTACAACAGGTAAGTACTGTTCTTATCCTTTTGGGGAAATATGTTCAATGCTATTATTACAAACCCCTGCAAATAACTCAAATAAGTCACATCAAACTGAGAAATTCTTTTCCCAGCCCAAAATGTTCAATATAAATAACAGCTAGATTTAAGAATGAGAAAAGTACTTCAGTTATTTTGCAAAATATTGAAAGATGCATAATAATGGCACCACACCAGACCCTGTTCCACAACTTCACGGCTAGATCAATGGACACCTCCATTTCTGTAAAGATCCACATGCACATCAGGGCTTCCTATCCCATTTCTGGTTCTTACTTCCCAGAACTACAGATTAATATATATGAATACCGAGGTATTTCTAAACACAAAATAAACCTATAGGAATATGGCATTAAATAATTGATTTGGCCCCATTGATGGAGCATCTAATTTAGGTTAAATGACTATGTTCATAAAATAGATTCAGGGTTTTTTTTTTAGCATGATAACTCATCAACTACAGTTTAGCTTGCAGGAATTTAAGCAGAGAGGTTAATTAACAGTAACTTTCAAACAGCCAAAAGCTGCTATAGGTTCAGTAAGTATTCTATATACATATGAGCATGACCCAAATCAATAATAAGTTACTACTTCCAGACCACTGAGCTTATTGCTAAAATTAATTGAGCAATATTGACTTGGATATTTTAATCATCTAGAATAAAGGCAACAGTAACCTCTGAAAATACAAATATTCTTTTTACTTTCTTTTGAAACATTGACCACAGTGATTCAATTAAGCACCACATGCATCTCTAGCCTTGAGATGCATATATACATACATATGAGATATACAGCATCTTGGACAGTAGCTATCGTGCTGAAAGGAGTTCTCCAAGCTTCACAAGGTAAAACAAAAAGGGTAAACCAAAGCAGTTAACTAATTTTTGAGGTTTTGACCTGATTTAGTAAAGCTATTTTTGGTAATCTAGTAAGGATAGAAGAAAAACCAAAACCAGCAAAATCTATGCCTGAGAACAAGCCCGAAGGAAAAAAAAAATAGAAGAAAACTGTTATATCACAACAAAATAAAATAAAACTTTCAAATCTCAAGCACCAATAGCTGTATGTCACTACTGAAAATCCACTTTTTATTGCTGTGTATTTGCAAACAATTCATTATTACCAGAACTATCCTTTTCCACACGAAGATCCTTTTCACTGTTAAAACAAAGACTTGAGATAAAGAATAAATCAAGAGTAAACAACAAACATATTTTAGTAAGTTACTCTGAGTGAAAGCAAACATCATTTCAGAACACCAAGCAAACAACAAACGAGAAAGTTCAGTCAGTTGGGTAGGATGATTAGGATGAGCAAACACTACTTGTGTAAGCACTACAAGACTGTATCCACAGAACACACTTACTGCCAGTCTAAATTTAACAGAACAGACATGACAGAAAAAAAAACCCATATATGTATGTGTGTATTATACATCTAGATAATGTACATGAATATATATACACACACCCCCTTTTTCTCTGGATCAGGTCCCTGCTTTCTTGACCTACCAGTGTGCTGTGATCCATCTAACAAGATTAAATCACAACCACAGCATTAGTTTCCTAGCTACAGTTACCAGCATCTCCAAAATGTGTAAAAATCTGTAAAGCAAAGACGTGATAGTAGGTGAGAAAGGCTTCCAGCTTAGCGCAGCTCTTGAAGTAGTGCTACCAGATTTGCCAAAAGGGATGCTGGCAGTTTGTTGATCCTGCAGGAAACTCTAAGTTGTTCTCTGCTGGAAATCACTTACATCCAGTGGTAGGATGGGAAATCCTGCTAATTGGCTATGTCTATTCAGAGAATCTGAGTTGGAGTTGGCAGCCAAAGTAACTGGCAACAAGAATATGATTAGCTACAACACTTCCTAAGCTTTCCATCCAGGAAACATTAAAGAGAAATGTATATGAGCAGCATTTCAGGATTATCAGATCATGCATTTTAATTCTGTAGTCAGTGAAAAAGATGTCACACCAATTTTCCACAATTCACTTGTCAATACCAGAGTCTCTTGTGATTTCTTCCAGGGTAAATCCATCACACACACACACTCTTTCTGCAAATAATAAGCTGAAGGACAAACTATTACATCCCTTGGCTAAGCTTTTTGCCCTTCGGTGCCCCATTGCCTGACTGCTGCAGAGGAAACCTGTACTTGTACTTCTTCACAGACCTATGTGTCTGTGATGGTGACTGTAGCACCGACAGCCTGACCGAGACAGACCTAGTCCAGAAGCCACATCGTGATTTCTGGAACATAACTTTTTCTTTTCCCTCCTCAAGGAAATGCACATCTGTATGAACCTACTCACATAACCATAACTTAGAGTGGAGAAAAGGAGAGTGACAGTATATGATCAGGAAGAAAGTTCTTTCTTGAGATACAGCTTCTTTGTCCCTGGACAACTGCAGCCACTTGCCACCACCAAAAGCCATGCAACAACTTGATTAGGAGCATGACTCTGGCCACAGAATCCGCATTTAAGATGTCAAGATTAGTAGGCTCCCACTGAAGTCACCTTAAAGTCATTAATTTCATCACAACCATTAAGCCAATAAAATTACATGTCAGTAGGTATGATAATTGTCAGATGGGGGCGGGGAGAGAGCATAGATAAAAATTACAGCTTGGGTATTCTGCTAGAATGATAAAAATACATGGGATGGAACCCAGAAACAAGCTCCACAGATGACCTAAGTGAAGAGAAACATATGAAGAATATAATTGACTTGAAGACTTGGCAGCTAAATTTCAAGACTGGATAAATTGTCTTTGAGCAATGATTTTTTATTTTTTTATTATTATTTAAATAAAAGCCCCTTCTTATTAAGAAGCAGTATTGTGGCAGTAGCTAGTAGGTCCCAAGATTATTACACATTTGTATGGAAAGTGCTCCAAATATTATACTTCAGCCTTTCAGCATAAAATTATTTAGATAGATACAGAGAGTCAGATAAACAAGTCATGGTCATCTGTGTAGATCATACATGTAAAGCCACAGCACACACTGATTTAGAAAGTGTCCTTCACCTGGCGACACATTGTAAAATACATAGACACAGGCTGTAAAGTTTGAGAGAAAACTATTTCAAAGACCTTTTATGCAGTCACACAGGTTTAGAAAGAGAGAAACTTTTAAAAGTATAAATTCATATATGAGATTCAAAGACTGCAGAATAGCCTCTTTGGATCAGAAAATTTATCACTCAAAAATCAGCACTGGTAATGGCATTGCCACTGCTTTTACTCTGCGCAAGCCTTCAAAGTTCCTATACACCCACATCTTCAGAAAGAGTCTCAAACCTCTGAACATTGCAGCACAACAGAAGGCTATATATGGAGAAACCTTTGTATATGTGTGAAATTACATAAAGATGATACAAATAAGTTAAAGGAAAAGAGGATTGTGAAGCTGAAAGGCAGGCAAAGAAAATAAAAAGATAATCCACTTTATTTCTAGCATTTGCCATTTTCATGAATTTCAAGCCACTTGAGAAAATAATGAAATGTACAATTGCCCAGTCCAAGAGCTGCCTTTCTTGTTTTCTCCTACATGAATCACTTCAGTTAATGCCTGTTAGTACAAATGTAGTTGCTGCAAGCTAAAAGTTCAGGTCCTATGTCCATTTCTATTAGCCTATGAAAACAAGAATAAGTTAGATGTCCAAATTCTTTTTTTTTTAATAATTACTTTTAATCTGTTAGTAGTGGGCATTTTAGGTTTGGTTTGTTTTTTTCTAGCTGCAGAGGCAAATGTCTTGTTCACTGATTCTGTGATTCTTGGGCTTTTTGCCGTATAGGGAGATGCTACAAGCTAACCCTGGATGAAGGAAAGGTTGAAACATCATGATTGAAAGTGT
>JANHFX010018829.1:78294-119383 GCA_027560015.1 Chloroceryle amazona | reverse complement strand
CAAACAAACAGTTAATAAGCTCAACTCTATTCAGGAAGAAATTTTAATTCAAATACCCATGTTCTCAGAGGGCACAGGGTTTAAGATCCCAGTCTACACCACATATCTTGGCAGCTTCTAATTCAGCACAGAGCTTTTGGATTATTATACACTTGCACCCAACAAAGCATTCGTGTTCTGCTCCTGGAAACACCACCAAAACCAAGAGACTCTCCAGAAATTTAGCACAATCACATAAATATTGACATATTAGTATAGGAAACGGGAAACAAGAGACCTTGAAGATTTCTACTAACAGGTAAGGGCAAGTATATCACAAAACTATAGGCCTGCCAGTAAAGCGACAACATCAATCTTTCAATTCACATGTTTGATACCTAATCATTTTGCTTGTTGAGATGATAAAAGTTGAAAAATATTTCTGCTATTAATGCTTGAATTTCTCATGCAAGTTTCTGCCCTGGCAGGTGGCTGCAGCCTACCCATACCTGAGGAAATGGAACCACAGTTATCCCACCAGACATCTCACTACAGTCCGAGGTCACTGGTTCCTGTGCACTCCTGCTGCAAGGAGAAACATGTTCACTAAAATAGCTCCGTCTCTTATTCTCAGCTTCCAGAGGTAACTGGTTTACACCCTTCTGACAGAAGGCAGAAAGAGTTCAAACCTCTCCCAATTTATTCCCAAGCTTGTATCAGACATGCCATCAAGAGGACTTGTTCAATCAACAGAAATTCCAATAAACTCAAATATTTTGCATGTCCATTATTTTTGTTGCAGTTCATACCTTCCAACCATGACTGCACAAAAAATAAATCACTATTTCATGTATACAGAGCTGCTCTGGTATATCACAAGAAGCAACATGATCCTCTACAATACCTGTAAACTCTAAAGAGTCAGAGAAAATTAATAGGGTACAGCAAATGCCACTGGGCAGATACTTAGTTCCTCCTCCCCTCAGATGAAGTGTCCCATTTCTTGGTAAAGACACTTTGTTTAGTCTAAAGACAAGTACCTTGCTATGTGGGGATATCTTACAAGTCCATAAAGGAAGGGGTTTTTTGTTTGTTTTTTTGGGGGTTATTTTAATAAAATAAGAAAAAAAAAATCATAATAGTGCTGATGAATTTCCTAAGCATTATTAGAGAATGACAGCTGCAAAAGGAGTTGCAAACAAGCTGCAAACAAGGACTGCTGATGAAGAGAAATGAAAACAAGAAGCTGTGGAAGATAGGGAGAGAGGGGGAAAAGGCAAGCAAAAGGGAGATCCAGTAGGAGAAGAAAAAAAATAAAAAGAAAGTGTAGGCAGCAGTAAAATAAGAAAAGCTGCCAGCAGGATGCTTTATTAGAAGAGAGAAGATGAGAAGGGAATGCATTAGGCAAGAGGTCTGCAATATACGTGATGTTATTGGGCGACTGCAACAGCATCCCAGGCTAGTGATATTCGGGGCTGTTTGGTTTCAGTAAAAGTGAATTAAAAACATCAGCAACATGCTTGTATTATTTAAGAGCTTCTTTCTTGCCTTGTTCCCTCAAGTTCAAATATGGGATAAATTAAATCTTCTGAAGAATATTTCAGCTCTGAAGCATGCTGTCATCTGTTCCCCAGTGGGAATTAGACTTCATTAGCAGACCTGGAGGGCATGCTGTAAGGCACTTCCACATTTACAGCCTGCTACACAGAGTAGGGATTTGATCAAGGTGAGATCAGCATATGGGAAAACACATTAATGTTACTGAATGGTTGAGTTCTGTCTGTCCCTGTAATTTGGTTCAGCAGTAAGGAAGATCTGGAAAAGAGATCTGTGTAAGTGAATCACAGACACTCATCCTGATGAAACATCTCTGTAGACCTAAACAGGATATTTTGTGCAAGCTTCAAAAAAGTTACTGGAATATACAAGTCAGGGACCAGGCTTTATATAAAAGTATAGAACTACAGACAGACAAAAAAATGACAATATGAAGAAAAATGGAAAAACTGACTCTAATATATATGTCAAAGCTTTAGGCAGACATATTATGGCTCTTGGGACATTGCTTTGAAATATTTAATTATCATTCGTAAGTCTAGATTCACATGTTTGTTTCTAGAATTGAGATAATTCAAAGGTTACTTGTGAAGTCATCATGGAGAGTATCTGTCATTACAGTCTGTGACAAGAGTTATGCTTTCCCAGTAAACCTGGGGGAAAGAAAATACACCCCAATGAACAGCAAAGTAATAAAATCTGACAATAAGAGAAAATTTATCATAAAAACACCCAAAAACCTAATGACGACTCCTAGTGCTTTTTAATCACAGCTACTGAACTGTTGCATCCTAAGGAAGATAGCTTGTTTTAATTATTTATTGGGATTTGATGGTTTATTTGGAAGAAAATGCAATTATATTCTGACACTTTAATCACTATCAGTTTGTTTTGCTCACCTGCTACCGCTAAGAGGAAGGTTACCTTCCTATGGAAATTCTGACATTTCTATAATTGGTTTTGCAACTCTTCCAAGAGACTGAAAGTATTCATATTATTAAATCTTTGCAAAAATTGGAGTTAATATTTTATTAAGATTGATGGCGAACACCACCAATAAACTGAACCTCAAATAGATCAAATTTCTTTTCCCCTTTCCTATTTACACGTTATATATGGCCTCTGGGAAGCAAAATCTCCACTGACATCAAAGGTGGATATCAAGCACAGCCTCTTAAAAGACCCTTTCAAATAACTCCAATAGCCAGGAAAAAAAAAAAAAAAAGAAAAAAGAAAAAAGTTTAGGGAAAAAAATTAAAGCAATGACAAAACACCCACACCACCACCAACAAAACAATCAGACCAGCAAATTTAAGGCTCATAGGATTGATAAGAAGATGTTACATGAAATTTTGCTAAATTTAGCCTTTTAGGGGTTTGTTCTTGCCAGTTGATCAAATCCAGGCAAAATAAGTTACATTCTCAAAACTGCTGTAGAAACTTTTGGCTAGTTTCAGTATTCAGAGTATTTCAGAATATCCAGTAAAATAGTCACACAACTGTAAGCAGCTCAATTAAATATTTAACTTCAAGATCAAGTTAAGTCATTCAGCAGAGATTCTAACATTGTCTATATATAACCATGTGATGAACCTGTTAACCTGCTTCGAGCAGCACTACACATAGAGCTGTACAAGGGAAAACAGAGAGAAAAGGAGAAAAGCATAAGCACTGATAACAGGCTGATTTCAGCACCCATACAACTGCACTTGCACCCTCTACTGTACTGTCCAGGGACTTTAATGCACACTAAGTTATTCTGAAAATGAGAGGCAATCCTGGTTATCAGGTCACTTCTAATGACCTGAATGTGGCTTGGCCATCACCGAGGCCAAGCTTCACCCTATAACTTAAAGCAAGACTGATAGTCAGGCTTAGTGCTGAGTAAGTGGTTACACAGTTCCTGGCCAGCACAGAGCAAACTCAGGCTTTTCCAATCCTGGAGAGTGTCTCTTCCGTTCTCTCTGAAGAGCCCAAAAAGACTGCAGGGGTAAGGGAAGCAGATATCAACTGCCAGGCACTTCAACACCACACTTAAGAATAGGGACATAAACTTGCTTTCCCTGCAAAGCCGCACCACACCATTGGATAGTTCAAGTAAACAATAAAACACCTAACTGCTTATCTCTACCAGAGCAATCCTATGTAGCCTTAAAGGCTTACCTACGTCAACCAGTGAGGCAAAAAGTAATCCAGGGTTGCTGGAAATTGGATAGTCCAGATGCTCAAACAAAGCCTTACTTCCCAAAAGCAGACAGTGTTTGGACAGTCAGTGGTTATGTCAAATATAGCAAAATGGAGAGTGATTTTAAGTTCTTCACGTAGGATTTGGAGATAACAGAGGAACACACACATTGGTGAATCTGTCAACAACAGAAACCCCCATATCAACCCAAACAGTATGAACCCTTCAGAGAGAAATGATTTAAAACACATCTAAAATTAAAGCCGCAATAGGTAACGAAGACAAAGATACACTTGTCCAAATGATCCCCCACAGCTCATGACTACCTCACTTTGCTCTCAGAGTTTCAGTGTTGTAGAACACATTCACTGACTTTTGTTTTCCCTGCCGTTGCCAAAGCACACTGAGGTTGATGTAGTTATTCAGCACCTCTGATGCAGTCAGAGCAACATCTGACTTTAAAACATAGACACTTGAACAAAACAAGTGTCAAATTGCTTAAGGAAATAGCGACAAAAAAGTTTTCGAAGTGTCACAGTTAGTAAATGACAGTGACAACTCTGCTCTTTACTTCCTGTAAGGGCAAAAACTAACAAGGACCTGAGCATCTGCAGAATCCAAATGAGACCACCACACAAAAAGCTATCAAAAAGCTGTTGAAGCAGGATTTCACAAATTTGATAAATACTGATCTGTGAGTCCTTTTACATCCTCAGGATGTCACGTGAATTCCTCAAGCTACTTTTTTATCTCCCCTGGGTCACATTTGAAACCTGCAACACAGACATCTTTGCATTAAGTCCCTATGCTGCATGAGTCTTGTGGGAACAACAAAACCAAACAAACAACAAAACAAACAAAAAAGCCCATATAGGCAAAGGAAAAAAACTGCTCCTTTAAACAAACTTGGCACCTTTTCCAGTATTAAGTCTACTATATGCCTAATTTAGGACATTAATCCCACCCTTATAGTCGAGAGAGAACACACTTTCCTATAATGATATCAAAGGCACTGACATATACTTATTTGTCCACCATCCTAGACCTGATTCACTTGCACACAGTCTATTTGGATGAATTACAGGGTTCCACTAATTTTCCAGTCCTCATGCAAATAAAATGCATCAGATTTTTTTAACGCATGCATTACAACCATTGTAAACATGCACAACTGCTAAACAACAATTATGAAGCAATTCTTCAAAGTTAAGTTAGCCTAGGGGTAGATGGCCTTCTACTGAAGTATAATAGTTCTGTCACATGAAAAAAAGAAAACCTTTAGCATTAATCACAGCCACTCCTTGCACTCATAAACATGCCTTGAAGTATACTGCACGTCTTCATGGAAATCCCAGGGCAGGATGAGTAGGAAAACAAACTGTGGGGTTTTTATCCCACTTATTTAGTCATATAAATCTTGTGCCATCAGACTTACCCAAATCCACTATAAGACTTACTTTATCTCTTCTTTCTTTTTTTTTTTTTTTAACTGTAGCTTTTTATGTTTGAAGACAACTTCATAATCCTCTTTATTTTTGCTCTTATTAGACAAGACCATTGTATTCCCAGATGCAGGTCATTTCTTACAATCTGCTTTTAGTATTTCAAGGCCCCCAGTTTTTGATGTGATGCAGACATACAGCATGGTAAAAATACCCTTACATGGCAAAGACAGACATTTTCTGAACTAAATAGTGTTGTGGTACTATACCCAGTGCAAACCACTGCATGTAATTCCAGCAAATACCGATACCTATCCATTTGCCCGATTTAGATGAAAGATTCTCATAGAAGCTTATTTCCTCTGTCTGCTAATGGACCACAACATGAAAAAGTTTTAAGTTTATTCCCACCCGTATAGTATGAAATATCCAGGTCGTTCACCTGGATGCTATTCCTTAATTACATAGCTCTTGGAACTCCCATGGAAAGAATACATTCTATTATAAACCAAGAAGGAGACTGCTGAAATAGCACATGCTGGTGAACTCCAGCAGAAAGGCTTTCCAACCTGATATAAGCTTCAATTTAAAACTGAGATCAGAGTAACAGGGGTAGACACAGGGATACACACTACAAGAAGAAAATCCAAATCTATATTCTACAATATGGTTCTCTATTTATAGACGATGACATATATATCTTTGGTCTAAACACTCACACTATGTGGACTATGTTATTAAGTCATTATTTTCACCTTTTTTTCATATTCGGTACCTTCTAATATCTATTTAACATAGATTGACATAGTAACAACACAAAATCATCAAATAGTTAACTGAACACAAAGTGTAAGGGTAGAAACTAAATAAAGTACTTGTAAAAAGTGAACTGACAAGAAGGTGTTTATTTGGAGAAGTATTAATATTTAGATGCCTACTACACCACCAAGCTTCTGTAAACAGCAGATCTGTTCCAAAGACACAAAAAAAATGCTCAGATGAGAGCAATTTCTGACTTGACTCTTTTTGCATTCATTTTTTTACCATGACTCTGCTCACATCTCTGAAATACTAGCATATCATAAGGAAAAGAATAATCAAGATACTGATGACTACCAGAAACAGAACACAATCAGAATCTTAAATTCAGCCATTAATGTCCTAAAACTTAAAGTTTGCTCTTTGACCCAAAGCTGTTCTTGTAACATTTTTGGTGCAGTTCAAAGTCAAAGAAGGATAAGACCTATTTTCTAGAGGTACTTCAAAAGTTAGCCCGAGCTGGTTGAAATCTCAAGAGATTGGTGCTTCTTTCTTTTCCCTTTTCAATCAGTCTGATGACAATTTTAGTCCCTTGTGTTTAACAAATTATTTCACTGCAGTTGTCAGCCACTTTTTTTTTAATATTCTTCTCATATGGAACAAGCATTTCTTTTACCTTCCTTAAATTTAAGGGAACCAGAACATTTACAGAGCACATGCATTTTCACCTTGAATTTGCCTTCATATTAATGCATCAGGATTTTGCTGTAAGAAACATCTGGGACAACTTCAGGCAGCCTTTTAAAAATATGGTAATCCATATGGCAGAAAAAACACCAGAAGAGAAAAATAAGCTCCCTTGTTACTGCCATTTAGTTTCACTTGTAGTTAAATGAGAAAACACAAAAAGTGTTTCTACAGGCAGCAGCCTGACTTGCTGGCATTGTGCTCCTCCAAACCAGAAAACACAAGAACAGCCCTCTTCTTGGCCTAATCACCTTATACTGAAAAGGGGCTACATAAATATTGTTCTCTTAAAAGACACAATGCACAACCAAGCCTAGAAATTACTATTACAAGCTTTATTCTTTAAAAAGAATGTAAAATCCAAAGTACATGATATCCTGAGTAAAAGACAACATAATATTACACTAATGCCCCTACATACAACATAGAGAAAAATATTTTACTGAGAGTGGTAATCCCAAGAAGGGTAAGCAGCTCACAGACACTAGATTTCTCCATTGTGAGAACTGCTATGTGAGAGTTATAGCTGTAATAAATCTAGCTAAATCATCCAGGCGAGTAGACATGTCGAGAACATATCAGGCAGCCCTGAACAAGGAGCTACATAAGACGAATCACTGCAGGAATGCCCAGTCTCAGAAAGGTCCTCAAGGTATAATTCTGCCATTAGTCCTGTTATGAGAGGGGATTAAGAAGTAGGTGCTGATATAGCTTGGTTACAGATGACTGCAGAAGACTTGTCTTTTCTGAGCTAGTTTCCCTATTGTGCTCAGAACTGGAGGGAAAAGGAAAAAAAAAATTAAAAAGAAGAGCAGAAATGGCATCAAAAGATGCAATTAATAACTCCCTGTAAGTCATGAACTAAGAGGAAGGGTGAAGGCAAGCTCCTCTAATACAATCACGTCAATCAAATTCCCATTTCAACTTAAACCAGTAAGAGTTGAGTGTCTCTATTGGCTGTCAAGGACTGACTAGATAGTGAAATTTCATCTCGATCACAGCTCAAGTTCTGCTCTCACTGTAAATATTTTCCTACATCAAGCAAGCACTGTGAAAATAGTGTAATGCTACCAGCTACTACACTTCTCAGAGTATAATTCTATGACTTATTAGAATAGCATTTGTGCCACTGGCATAGCTGTGTGTCTCAAAAGCGTCAACTGTGCACATTACCATCTTATAATGGAAGCAGAAGTTTCAATGTTTATAGCATTTTATGCAATACATTTCACAGTTTTGGAATGTAATCAGTAGACTTCTTTCCTTAAAAGGTTTTATAAGCATTGTATATGCCTCAAAAGACATCATCTCGTGTCTTGCATCGCATTTTTTATGTAACATTATGGTAACAACTGTTTGATATCCCTTAAAAAAAAGAAAAACACCCCCACAACCTAATTATCCTCAAGCACAGTTTAAAAGTTAAAAATTCCAATGCGGGGGGGGGGGGGGAGTTTGGCACCTGAACTATACAGGTAACAAAGTAGCTGATTTTTCAGCATATTCACCAAATGACATTTTGAACAAGATGAAAGCATAAATCTTGATTGGATTACTTCTATCACTGCCCTTTCAACCTTCCCAAGCTTCTTTATGGATTTATTAAAGGGTTTTTCTTCCTGGGCTTAAACTACAGACTTAAGAGGGTGTAGCATTAATTGAAAAGCTGGTGTGCAACCTCCAGCTAGCCAGTTGTACCAATTCGTTTGTCAGTCTTGCCCTCCTGCTGAACTCAAGCAAGCCCACCTATTCAGGACTATCTGTAGGGCATAGGAAATTAAAGGATCAGGTCATGAGTGAATCTTCTCTCTTCAGAAAAATCTCTAAGGAAAAAGGCTCCACATGCTGACTCGCTGCCCATGCTTCGCTTCAGGAAGGCAGCAGCTGTTCTAGAGAACATTTCCAACAGCAGCAGCTTCAGATCTGCTCCCAACTCCATTCTGCTTTACCATTTTCAAATTTCTCCCTTTGTGACTCACATCTCACAGGCTTATCAAGGCATGAGTGACCAAGATCACCCATCCTATTAACCCCATTAGAGACTTACAAAAGACAGGCCCATGTCCATCTACCCAAACCAGGAAGATAAGGGAAAGTGAATTCAGAACCACAAACTAAAAGGCCCTGCATGGTGACAGCAGGCTGCTGCAGGCTGCCAGACATGAGCAGCGTAGAGTCCAGAGCATCCCTCAGAAGGCAGTGGGGGTCAGCTGAAAATCAGCTATGTTTCCTCACAATTTAAGCATAGGTCATCCTCAAGAAAACAGCCTGAAAGTCACAGTTGGCACCTAATCAAGCCAGAAATTGCTTCCCTGGTGTCAGCTCAGATTGAAAAAGGAACCTGCATGTCATCAACCCAAATAGCTAACTGGAGTTACACCTCTGCACAATGGCAACTTTCAAGCAGTACACAAACAGAACAGCATGGGTTCAAAAACGTTGCCCTGTAGGCTATGTCAGGGGATTTTCCCCAGACTAGGAGAAAACCCCATCCATAAAAATGTTTAATGCATGAAATAAAGTTAGTATGAGGTACTTCAAGCATCCTACAGATACTAAAAAGGGTATTGAGAACAACTTTGCTGGAGAAATAAAGGAAATCCAATTGTAGTGAAGATGTTATAAACCAACGTTCACACATGAATCATTAACACATTAAAGACATGTTGAGCTCTGGAAATGTCTGAATCTCAAGTGAAACAGTTTTGAAACTACTGTAATACTGTTCCATGTACTGTAACAGTCAAAAAAATAATACATTGCTATTTACATAAGAAAGGGAACAAGACAAGGTGAAAGATGGTATAAAGTCATCACAGAAAACAAATTTATACTCAAGTGTTATATTGTGTTCACTTGAAGATTCTTCTTTTCCAAAGGAACAGATGATATTTGATTGGTTCGGAGATGGGTGGTAGATGTGATTACAAGTGTTCAGTCTATACTCAACTGATAGGGCAAGGAAAAGATTCTTGAATAAATATAATAAATTGACAGAAAAGATAACTTATTAATTTCTATTCACCTTTTCTTGCAAAAGATGACTACTCAGACAAGGAAAAAAAAGGAAAATTCAAAACTATTTATCTTCTTCCCATCCCTCCCTTGACCACAGGGCAATCAGTTTGTGAAATTTATTGCTACCAAAAGGACAACTGCAGAATAAATAAGTGGTCAAAGTAAATTTTTGTAATCAGTCAGGAGTAATGACAAACAGAAACCAACCAGCGATTAGTGAGGTCAGCCTTATCAGTTCATCATTTTAGTGAAAAAAGTTTCTTCTATCAAGGCATGTTTTTGAGCTCTTTTTTTCCCCATTTCATTTTTGCTTTTATCTCTCATCTCCTTTTTAAGACAATATTTTGAGACAAAAAATTCAAACACTCAAGTTTTAGTTAAGACAACCAAACATGATAAAGGATGCTCTTCTGTCTTCCCAAACTTTTTTTTTTACCATGCATACAAATACATACACACAGACACATTGGATTTAGTGATTATAGACATACCACCACTCTTCACCAGTATTAAGCTTACAGGGGGAGATAGGATATCTTCTTATAGAGAACATTTCATTTACTACAGAACTATAATTTTACAGTGGGCACTGCATGTAAAGGAGATTTTATTTTGTGATGAAACATATTTATTATAAACACACTTTTTTGGGACATTTCTCTTTTACTCCAGGGATAATATTTTCTTTAAGCATGTCTTTAAAGCAGAACTCCATCAATGGATAGAAGCCATTCTGTTACAAAATGGAATCTAGAAAATAAAGCAATGAAACTGAATATTTAAAACAAAGGAAGCTAGATTGCACTTTTCCTAAAGAAAAGATTTCACTTCCACCTATTCAGCTGTTTAATCTTGAACACATCTTGCTCCCCTTCAGAGGAACATGCTCCACTTCAGCATATCATGACAACATTTTATAAAATTATCCATCTTTTTTCAGTTCAACTGTTTTTCAATTGAAAGTTATCTACATTTCTTCCCCTCCCACCCCCGGATGGCTCATTATTCCCCTAGTTTGCATATGAAATCAGTCTTCCTTTTAAATTGGGAATTATCTCTGCTTCCCAAAGGGGACAGAGTGCTCATCCTGTAATGAACTTTATATGAACTATATAGTATAAGATCATACAACTGGGAGCAGGAGGCTTTAGAACATAAATACACCTATACGTATTACTTGAGGTCAGAAGTAACAATGGTATTTTAAGTATTAGCAGCTGTGGGATGCAACTGAATAGTCTTCTAAGAGATCTGCCAAACTGACAGGCTTAGATGATGCAAATCACAGTGAAGTATCTTCTTTAAGTTAGCTGGGTGGGCAGGCAGACTATTAACTAGTACTCCTGCCTGCCTAGTTTTCCACTAGGCTATTCTGCTGCCCAGCAATGACCAGAGCAAAGCAAAAGCCATAAAGCCAACCTCAGACGAGTGTTTTCCTGAGCACTTTAAAGTGTTACAACCTAGAACTTGGCTCTAATAGTAACCTTCCTAGCCTAAAAGGAAAACTGGTAGAGATAAAGCATGTACTGCCAGAATTGTATGCCATAGATAAGCTGCATAAACCCAAGAAGGTATCTGGACACCTTGTTAGTTCATTTGACTTTTAAATACCCTCAGTACCTAACGTTCTGTCTTCAGGCACACTCAAAATAAGTAAGATCCAACCAACTTGTGTGGAAGACAGATTAAAACCTAAGGACAAGACAGAAGGAGGTCAGTACGTGCCCCTGGGATACACAGCATCTATCTAAAGGACAGCTGTCTGTCACTTTGCAGCAAGGCTGTACCCTGTGTTCAGCAACTGCAGTAGCCTGACCAGTGGCAGGGCACAGATGACCAACTGCCACTTCCTAAGGGACAGGGAGCTGAGTGTGATATATTTCAGCTCTATCCTGGGTCCATGGGCAGGGGCTGTGGGTGAAGGTGAGGCTGGTCAAGGCCATTAGGGACCAGAAACCCACTTCAGGAGCAATTTCTTACTCCGCATCTGCATTACACTTCTCTCTCTCCCCAGCAGCAGCTGCTCAGGAAGCAACCTGAGCCCAGCACAGCCCTCCTTGAGGGCTACCTCATCCCATCAGTGCACCTATATACCTTGACCCTTCCCAACCAAGACACAGCAGCCGAAGCAATTGCTCTGTGCCTGACTGGGGAAGTACGGGATGCCCTGGTCAGGCCCAGGAAAATGCTGACACATGCCAAAAGGACTACAGCAATTACCTCTAGAACAAGCTGGAATCCCAGATATGTCTTCTCAGCTTTCCTACCTTGCAAGATACAGACTTGAACTTGTTGAAGGTGACCTAATGATATCTTAACAGATACGCAGACATAGCTCACATGCTCCACGAGGACATATTTTAGAGTCACTACCAAAACCAACCAAGGACATATGACAGTCCAAACAGATAACTTTGCATACAATCAACATGATCAAACAGTTCTGTTTTCCCTCCCCTTCCCAAAGACTTACCAATACCTCAGTCATTTGTGTTTACAGACTTTTTCCAGCAATAAATTTTTCTTCAACTTCACTGGTATGATTTCTGAATCATAAGTACATTTTGAGCTCTAGCAATTACTATTTTCCATCCATTTAATAAGTCCTAGCTGACTGTACGTTTGCTTATTTTCTTAGCTAAAATGCCAGATGGTAGCAAGTCAAGTGCTTTAAATAATTCCATTGCATTAATTACACTACAGTTATAAACCAAATGTGTTATCTCATCAGAAGTGATAAAGTGAGTTTAAGAAAAATCTATTGTCTATAAATGCATGCCAATTGGCATTCATTATCTCATAACTTCTTTTAATTCTGTATTAATTGAGTCTTGTATCAGCCTCATCATTATCTTGCCTGGGTTAATATTGGTCTGACAAGCCTATAATTATCCTGGTCATTGAATTTACCCATATTAAATACAGCACAGCATTATCTTATTTGCAATCCTCTAGAACCTACCTAATATTCTGAGACTTTTTGTAAATCAGAATTCTATTGACTTATTCCTACTGTATATTTCATTGCCTTGCAAATATTCACAATTCAATTTAAGTAATTCTCTTTATTTAAACAGATATAGATAGATAAATATATATAATCCCACATACACCTTAATTATTTCTTTTAGGGAGATGCTGCTCCCTCCCCTGTTTTCAATAGTTGCTAGTTTCATTTCATCTTTATTATTTGCATTATTCTCATATAAATTTATAAGTACCTCCTTTGGTCATTTCTGTCCAATAAACACCATAAGCTAACACCTTTATCTGGTTTAACCCTAAATTAGCAAAACACTTGACTTTATGCACTGTTTCAATCACACAATACAATAAATTAAGCTCAATAATCTTATTTTCAACAAGTGTAGCTATACTTAAAGGTGAGGAAAAAAATAATCAGTTCTTCAGTTATAAACTTGCTTCCGTGAAAATAAGCACATGTAACTGTGCTTTGATATACAAATAAGTCACAGCCTGAAATTGTTTCCTCTGCCATCTGTACAAAACCAGACAAAAATGAACAAAAAACCAAAACAACCAACCAAACCACACACACAAACCCCAACCCAAACCCAAAAACTTTTCCTTTCAAATTCTCACAAACCCTTTTTTGTGTGCATTCCTTTTCAATGAGAGCTAAAGGTCTTTCATTAGATAGATTAGATCAAGAAACTGTTTTAACTTTTTGTTGAGATTTTGATAAAGAACTGTGAACATCTGCCCTAATTGCTTTGACTATGTTAACAAATAATCACATTCCATTCTTAAGTAGAAAAAGAAAAAAATGTCTAGAAAGTACTTAGCTATTATCCTACCAGTTTTCAAATCAGATACAGTTATAACCTATGATTTTGGTCTAGTTTAAACTGATTCCATAGAGCTTGTCAAGACACTAACTTCATAATGACACCAAGCATTTATTAAAAGAGATCTTACTGCCTTGGCAATCAAAATTAGAAATAATGTGCTTGTGAGAAAACAAAAGCAAAAAAAGGCTTCTGGTTTTTTTCCGAATTAAAAAGTTAACTTTCCTGTCAAATGCATCAAATATAAAACTTGAAACCAAAGGCCAGTAAATATTTTAACAGAGTTTTCCATTTACCTAGTATAGACAATTCCATACATTGCAGCATAAACCTCAGGACTCTGTTTTATGACATTTTGTCTCGCTTTGACTATTTTCTATTTAATATGACCAGTTTTACTTATTTAGGAGGCAATTCCCAGTTCTTCCATTTTCCTCTTCATAGACTCGCTTAGAGACAATTGTCTAACAATAACTCTTCTCAATATCCCAGAAGACCAGGCTCTCTACTGCAAAACACTGTTTACAAAATATTTTTGGCACTACGAAAGAATGAGAACTTCTCAGTTAAGTTTTATGACATAGAAGCCAGAAGCAGCATTAAATTTTTTAGGTCTAGAAGGGACATCTAAATGCCATCACAAATTCTAATCATATGTTGCTGGGACATCTAGTCTTGTAAGCATAAGTGTCTTTTGGCAAGGAGAAAATCCTTTGAGTAAACATCAGAAATTTGTTTCCACATCTGGCATTTCCAATTGAAGGGTCACATTTCAGCTCCCCTCACTTTCTTTCTTACCTTTACCCAAGGCCTGTGAAAAATGCTGATACACCACCACCTTCTGACCATACAAGAAAACAGAGAACAAAACCACAGCCATACATTGGTATAGGGAAGAGATTACATCCAAATTTTTAACCAGCTAGAAAAATTTTAATATGAAGACACACCAGCTGGAATTTAGAAATGCCTCTATGTCTTGGTTCAGGGAGGCACCTCAGCAAGTGCTTAACAGCAGCCTCATCTCTGAACAGTTGTATTTCAGCATCTTTGTAAGATGTACGGACTTCAGAGCAGCACATCCCATCACAGGCACACACACCACTGCCCAGTCTTCTAGCAAAACTCATTTTAATTTCAGCACATGGGCTGATATTTTCAATAAGAATAAACACATGCACCTACTCAAGCAACAAAGAGGTATCTCTATCCTCAGGACCTCCCAGCTAAGTGCAGGTTTTGGCTGGTGGATTTCCCATGCATTGCAGGATTGGAGGACCAGGAGGGACAGCTGAGCAGAACACCACTTATCATCCACATCAAGGACCTTTGGTGTTACTCTTTTTAAGTCACTCCTGGATTTCATCCCCTTGCAAAGGGTTTTTCGCTGCCCACCAGCTAACATCGCCAGTGTACAATAAACATTTACTTCCTATTTTACTGCAACTTTGAAGTTAAATGAGCTTAGTCTTTACCTTCAACTTGTTTTTTACCCTCAACTTACCCGGACAACATGGAAAGGTTTTGTTCCACAATGCAAATCAAAGCTAATATTAACCATATCCTCCTTCAGTCTCCCGAACTCGCCTCTTCCTGGATTTTAACTTAAAATTTGCATTAAAAACTTCTGTCACTTTTCTACTAACCAGTATTAAAATCCCCATGGCAAGAAGTATAGCAAGAATTAAACATGCATTTTGCTTATTTCTGTAAAGCTCCTACAATAGTAACTATTCCAAGTACTCCCTTACAACACAAAAAACCTAAATTCAGTGTTAACATTTTATCCCACACCTCAGTCTGCTGCATTATCCTCAAATCCTAAGGTCCTAAACATCATGTGATTAAATAAGTTCAAGCTGATTTATTTTTGTTTGCCCTTTTTTGAAATATATTTACATTTCTGTGACTGCCAAAAAAAATTCAAAACTCAATTCAGGTGTTTCCAAACACTCATCTATATACATACAGCCTTTCAAGTCATCTGGTAAATCACCAGGAAAGAGTGTGGATTTCATAACTGGAGAACCTTAAAAGAAAAAAACATAGGTTTATCTACCTGTAAATCCTTAAGCACAGCACCAAGCCCCCAAGTTTGTTTTCGTCTAGCAAAGGAGAGCTGATAAACACACAGAGACTCAATGTTTAAGAGGAATAGACAGCTGAGCACCTTGTAAACATTTAACTTAAATATTTGGGTTTGCATGCTGGAAACAGGATGTTCTCCAATCACATGTGCTGCAGAGTAGAAGCTATTACATAGCTAAAACTACATGACATGGATATCTTTCTTAGTGCTGCACTGTGAAAGTTAGAAAGGATTTCACCTTCCACCCCCCCACCTCCCCATAACCAGATGCAAGAAAAACTTATGTGGATTCAAGTTCTATAAATCTTGATTAATAAGTATTACAACTCCATTTTACAATGTGTTATTTTATAGAGATCTTCCTATGCAAAAATTGTTGGGTTTGGTTTTGGTTTTTGGGTTTTTGTGTGGTTGATGTCAGATTCACCACTGCTAATTCTGTTACATATTCCAGTGGTCAAAGCTGGAGTCACAAGGTGCTGCTTCAATTTCATTAATGCTGAAGTGCCTCAGGGTATTGTTCAGCACCAGTAATGCTAGATTTGCCAAGAGCTTAATGGTCAAAAACGTTTTCCAGGATAGTCCAGGGACTTCATATCAAGAGAACTCCATGAGGTGAACTTTTCCTCTCATTTAGGTCTCATAGTACTCTTACTGCTTTATAATTCCTATGTCCTCTTTTGTGGGCTTCCCCCCCACCTCCCCACATGATAGAGTGGAAAAAAAAGAGAGGTGTATAAAATCAAAAAATACAGTTGTCCAAAACAGAACTTTCAAGGCAGAGGAAAAAAGTTAAGTGTCTTAACATCCACTTAGCTGTTGTTTGGCTCTCAACACAGCAAGCATTCCACCTTAAAAAGCAGCATGCAGGGAGAAAAGTAAAACACCATGACCAAAAGTGCATATTTTGTAGCTTGAATAATGGTGGGGAGTCTCATTAATAAAAAAGATAAATATGTAATTAAGACGAAAGATATCAATATTGCTTCTAGGTTGAGATTGCCCCAAAGCCATCTGAAATAGATTTTAAAGCTTTCAGTAGGGTGAAGGTAGCTCATATTTCTGTTGATATGCAAGTCTGCACAAAGAAAAGGAAATTGAAGATATCCATGGAAATGCACTTGAAAAAAAGCTTACTGAGAATCACAGTGCTATAAAGCCATTTTTTAATCAAGTGCTCCATTTACTTGAGCCCATTTGGAAACCCCACATAAAGCGACTGTGTGGAAAGTCTTGACTTCTGTGGTAAGCATGGGGACAGTGCACCAACATAATATAAAACATTTGATATAATCTGACTGCCCTGCTGGGATAACAGTGCTTCCAACACTGCACCTATGAAAAAAATTGTTCTATAAGTACATAGCACCTTGACACGATTACACCAGAGCCAGTGCATTTCCTCACATGCACAAAGATAAGCAGTGATTTGAAAACTGCTGTGATCAGTGGCAGAGTGACCTGCATATGCAGATATGAAGGGCACAACTACCCCTCAAAGCCTGTTACCCCACTGATTTATACGAGTGTAGCTCTACAGACAACAGAGCGCTGTCAATTGACAAAAGCTGGGGAATGAGTCCCAGATCTGCAGCTTTCCTTGCCAGTTCACAGCAACCTGCAGTCTTTATTTCTGTAAGCACTCGTGACAACTGGAGGCATTCAATCCCATGTCATTTTGAGATCATTTATTCCAAGTCTACCAGCCTGCTGCATTTGCCAAATCAAAACTGAAATGAGTTCCAAAAAAACTGCCTGGAGTTAAATTCACAGATACAACAATCATGTGAAAGAAACTCATCTGTATCAGGTGAAATATATATACACACACACACACAAGTATTTTAGAAGTACTAAGAGAAGCAGAATTTAGAGCTCTGAAATAAGGATTAAACTCCAGTTTACAGTACCTAAAGTATTTGTTGCAGAAGTGTTCCTTGAGTACAAAGACATGGATGTCACTATTAGTTTCAGAAGCACATTTCACTAACAGTAGTTTTTTTGCAACATACAGCAAATATGGTTAGTCTATGTATAGTGACAGCCTTCAGCACCATTACATGCTAAGTTACCATCATTTAGCAGCACAGAAGGATAAGACATTGAGTTTCAATCTTGTAATGACATCTCATCATCCTTTACTGATTGTTTTCTTCATACTAAAATAATTGCAATTGCAAAAGAGGGATGGATGGAGAAATGGAGTACATGAATTGTACATCTTTTTCAGCTTCCCTATTATCTCTCTCTCATGTTTTCCCTCCTTTTAAAAAAAAAACAAACAACAAACAACTGAAACAAACAAACAAACAAAGGACTCCTCTTATACTGTATCAAAAAGAAACTGGCATTGAAAATCCCTGTCTGGCTCATTGGGTCCTGTATACCAAAACTTTTTCATATGCTTACAGTGGGTTGATTAAGAGTTTTCAGTCAATATCCATACCAATAGGACCAGGGAAATGCAAATCACAAAACTTCCCAGAGACATACATTTCTACTATAAAAAAAAAAGCTGTCAATAGACATTTTCTACACTTTGGTCTTTGAATCAGTCAGCAAAACATTTGTAGGAATATACTTTATTTACAGACTGTTCTTCACAGAAATTGCTTTGGACACATGCTATTTAATCTGGCCAACAAATATGTAGTGGGTGACTTAAAACCTCAGCTATCAAGAAGGTTGCATTGGTACTAGGGTGAATTTTCACCAATACAGCAACTTACTGGTTGCATCTTAAACTCAAAAGAACTGCACCTGGTTTTATGTATAAAAATTCTATTAGATATAGTTGTCTAAGAAATAGTGTTTGATATAAAAGGGTGATAATTTTTCCATTATTAACAGCAGCTTAGACCAAGATAGGAAATCTTAATATTTTCATACACTTTCCCCCCCCACTTTCAAAGCAGATGGCTTTAGGGAGCTCATTGATTTTTTAGTCCACATGGAAAAGTCTTTCCAGAATTAGGCTGATTTCAAGGTCAGCAGCTTTTCCTCTGCAGATTGCACCTGAGGAGCTTGCACAGATCTAGTGATTTGCCAGTGTCTCGAAAGTAAAAAAAGGATCCTCATCGGAGCCAGGCAGCCAGATCTGTCCAGACCTACTTTAGCAACCAGCTTTGCCAGGCCAGATTTTTCTGCCTCATCAATAAAGCCAGTCACATAATCCACAGAAGGAAAAGGCTTACAGAAAGAAGAGTGCTCAGGTGAGGCAGACATGCAGTTCGTCTTGAAGTTTGTAAGGATGAGGTCCCCCAGAACAGACCACTTATAGAAGCAATCTGGTAGGACTATGACAGATTGCCTCAGGTAAAGCTCTGACACATATTTTGCACCCCTGTAGACTGCACTTGCTATAAGGTTTCAACCCAAAGATACACCTTTCCTCAACTGAACATTGCTGGAAAGATTTGCTTTCCTTTAACATCCTCAGCTTTGAAACACTTACTCAAACTCAGGTCTCTGGAAACATTTATATTAGACTAAACATTCAAATATGGAGATCAGCCAGAACTCCAGTTCAGTTCTACCTAAGAATTAACCACTTTTGAAATTTGCAACTAAGTCATTTAGACACAGAATTCATAAAAACCCCACACCTAACATTGATCTGCATGGTTCATAAGCAACCTGTCATTTATGCCTACTATGAATCAATAACTTACATCCTTTGCTTTCTACCCTTAAAGTAGTGGAGCTGTTCCAACATTTTTTTGTTCACATCAAATGTCAGAACAAATAGTGATTTAGTTCAAACACTTTTCCAAGCTTTGCAGACTCTGTTCCCCTTGTTTGGGACCCTTCAGTCCTTTTTCTTCCCCATACATGCAAAACCAATGTCAATAATACATGCAAAACCAATGTCAATAATTTGTCTACAGTACAGATACACCATCTCCTATTTTCTCTCTCATTGTGCCAATTGCTCTGTCTCACTCTATAAAAAATGTATTTTTTTAATATATGTAACACAAGTGTGTATATATGGGTGGACTTCTGAACATGGGTTTGAAATGAAATATAACATATAACAGTTAATATTAATGTATACTGTTATCTACATAAAAATATTTTTGATGCCTGTATTACAGTCTGTCCCTACATTTAGAACCTACTTTATACTTTAAGGTATTACAACCACTGTTCAGCATCTGGGGCTGTGTAACTGTCACCATCCCCCAAAACACAATATTTCCTATAGTACCTCACTCTATTTAAGGTAAACGTGCAACATAAAAGACATAGGTTTTCTGAACTATCAAACAGTGTATTAAAGTATCTTAAAAATAAAGCAAACACCCACACACAAGCAAGTAATTTTGTGGTTTGTGGTGTATCAGCTGGTTTTGTTCTCCAAATGATAAATTACAATCTTCAAATTCCATGCTGAGTCAGAGAATACATTTTGATCCTCTGCAGTATTCTCTTCTTCCATCCTTGTACACTGAACTACTTCATCACTAACGCACACATTAATGTTTATATTTAAAAAATAGGGGAAATGGGAGATTAATAACATCCCAGTTCATTATGATTCGGTAGACTCAATTAGGGTGTAATATGCTGTTGAAGAATAACATCTCCCAGAAAGCATGTTCTCAATTTACACACAGCCACAAGCTCACCAGACATTGACAGACAGAGGAACAAAATGGAGAAATGAATTGAAACTACCAAACCAGACTGCAAGCACAAAGCAGAGTTACACTTGCCTGCACTTCCAGAGGAGTTGAAAGGGGATGAAGAGGCTCCCCAAGGTGAATCCCCCCGGAAGGGCACCAGAAACCTAAAGCTCTGAGGAAGCCATGAGAGACTCCTGCCAGAGGACTGGTAAATGTTTAAACAAGAGTAGATAGCTTACAAGTCAATTCAATCATACGTATTTTCATTCTTTTGATAAGGAACAACAAAAATAACTAGCCTTTGCCACCAGGCTCCTCTGAACTGAACAGCCTGGAATCCATATGAATAGCACTAAATTCACAGGCTGATTAATGTCATAGTACATAAGACAACTGAAAACCACATTTGCTTTCAAGTTCATCCCTCATTCGTATTTCCACACACAAACAAAACTAATGTTTCTAAGACAAAAAAATCAAGTCACACAAAATACCTACACAAGTATATGTACAGATGTTTCACACAACATCAAAACCTATTTAAATGAGAAAAAAATACAAGGTTTGAGAATGTTTTAAAAATACTTCCAAAAAGCTAATCAACTGTAGTATTTGCTCTTTCCTTATTAAAGACACCGATCAGTTTTGTAAGCCCAAGTGATTTTTTTGAAGCAAACAGCACAAACATAATTTAACAGTCTTTACAGTAAGAGGGAATCTCTGCTACTCTTTTTTTCTCCTTCAATTTTTTAAAAAAGAACAAAGCTCCAAGCTGTTTGTAGGCCTTCAAGGATTCTGCACACTAGAACCTTTACTAAGAATATCCATAAGACACATCACCATAATTCAAAATAAGAATGCTTGAGCAGCACTTTTGTAGCAAAGGTATCATATCAAGGCGGTTATCAAAAAAATACAATAAGGAAAGAAATTTGTGCTGAAGCAAAGCATCCTTTTCTCCAGCTAAAACCACCCTAACACAGTAAGTCCAGCCCCTTGTCCATGAAGGACCCTGGTAACATACAGCTGGCACAGCCTAGGCTTACAGCAGGTGCAGCTGTAATACACCAGAGCCCAGGGACCTGTACATTGTGGATCCAACATAATTTCCAACTACTCTGAATTGTACTGACAGCTTCTGGGCTGCAGGCATCTCATTTCCTGCTCTCCCTCAAGTAGGGATAGCTCTTTCACATGCACCAGTAAAAAAAGTCTTGTTAATGAATCCACTGCTTACAAAGCCCAGGTTGAGGCTGGGCTGGCCACAAAATGAATGGTAGCTGCTCGCTCTCTATTAACCCCTCTCCCAGAAGGGGATGAGAAAGGAATAAGGGAGACAGGCTTACAGGCTGGGAAAAAGGACATTAAAATAACTTTAATTAAATAGTAACAATGAAAATATAATATTAGTAAATAATAAAATATATACAAATCTAATATCAAATTCTCCAGACTGGACCCAACAGCAGACAGGAACAGGATTCAGAAACTGAATTCTGAAACTCATCAACTGGGATTGAAGGCAGAACAAAGTCCATCCATAGAACAAGAGCTTAACCCTTGTGATCTCTCCGCTTGATATTGAATATGACATGTATGGGATGGAATGCCTTGTTGGTCAAGTTTGGATCATCTGCTCCTCACCTCAGTTGTGACCTTTTTATTTATACTTTCAATTCTAACACTCCAACATCGCACAGAAGCAGTGACCCTGGTCCCATAAGACCAAGTATAAGCAAAAGCCTTTCTGCACATCAATCCTTTGAAATAATTGTAAACATCAAGTGTTATTTCTTCTAGAAGCAGACACCGTCTGCAAAAATATGCCATTAACTTCAGAAAGTGCAGTTACTTAGAAGATGCTTCGCTAAACAATTAAAAAACATAAATCACTGGATGGACAGTTGGCTCTGTTCTACCTCAAACCAGAACAATGATAATTAAAAGAAATTTTAACCCAGATCTTGTCACTAAGTATTTTGAGAAATTTGTGCAAGTTCAGAGCTGAAAGCCACCAAAAAAATAATAATTTATAAACAGAGATCTATTCAATTTTTAATAAACCCTTCAGAAAGATTCATCATCGCTTCTCAACAAAAATACTATTTTTTAATAAAAATTATTTGGAATTATTCATTTTCTCAAAAAAGGTAAAGGAAAACTTAGAAATAGCTTTAAGAGAAGGCTTGAAACTTAACAGCATTTTCAGTAAATTCAGATACTGTTTCTTGATCAAGTATTTTCTAACCAAACTGTATTTTTATCAATTCCTACATCTATTTAGTATATAATGGAAAAGTGTAAGTGACTACCTTGTTAATGACAAATCAAAGTGTCAAAGCATAATGGGTCCTGAAAGTTATTAAGATCACTGTTCGGTATTATTTTCAAATCATTATGTTTTCTGTTCAGGTTAAGATTCTTCGGAACCTACTCAGAGCATGAAGTTCTCATATAAGAAATTTACATTTAAATTAGTCAGCTATTAGGATTTCCTCTTCAAAAGGGAAGGGTTTTTTTAGATACATTGGTGAAACTTACCAATTTTGACTGAAGAAGATGATGTGTACTAGCTATTACCGTAATATATATGATACTTTGGATTGTACTATCAAAGCAGTTAATAAAAACCAAGTAATTTTGAAGTATTTCTTCCTGGCAGAAAACCATGCTATCCATTCATGTCCAAGAATATATACAAATTAAAATAATTCACACAAAGAATTGACTTTTGGCAATGAAGTGTAATTAATCCATTGCTGGATTAGTGCTTAGTGGTGATAATTAATTATTTATTCCTAAAGTAATTAACACCAACTCTCTCATGAAGTTAAAAATCAGGAAAAACCCCACACTTTCAGATCATTAAAATATAACCCTCATCTTTTGGGAGTTCTTGTGTGTTTAGTAGTGGTTTTGGTGGGCTTTGGATTTTGTTCATTTGGGGTTATTTTTATTTAATCTTAGCCCATTCTTCCTTCAGATTCTGTTCTGAGTCCCTGCAAGCAAGAGGCAACACAGCTCGCTTTCCTCAAACTGCAGAAGCAAGGAAACTTTGTGAGAAGTGAGCAAATTATGATACCCTTTGATTTGCTTTCCAACACTATGTAATTTTCTGATTATCCAAATATACCTAGTCTATAAGGAGCAAAAGTTTTCTTTTACACAGGAACTGACATTAATATCACAGTCTTCAAACAGAATGAGCAGGAGGTCTGGTACTCCTACAAAGATGTCAGTAATAACAGTCACCAGTAATTCTGTAGTCCCAAGGACAAAGAAAAGAGAGAGGCAGACAGAGCTTTTCAAAATGATTTACATTAAACTTAGGCAATCAACCCTCTGGGTAGCTTTGCAAAGTGAAGCCTACAAATTCTTTTTATCTTAATCTTTCTTTAAAATTCTAGCCAGAGGAAGAAATTCAAGGGTACCTTTTCTGTGGCATAATGCCATCATTTATCATCCAGGCTGATATGCAAAGTGACACAGGATATGGAAAATCTCTAAAAACTATGGGATAAAATTCTTGACTCCTTGAAGTTTGTAACAAAAATTGCATGACCATTCATTGGACAAAGTTGCACTAGGTCCTTATTTCCAAATGTTATTATTACAACCTTTCAGTTCACAAGGAAGTCTCCTAAAATAAAGTCTCCTTTATTTCTTGCAGTTATTTTTACAGGTATTCCAAGACTCATTTTCTAGAGCACAGATGATTTTTTAATTACTTTCTCCAAATGAAATATTCAAGATTTTTCAGTGCACACACATATTCTAATGGTAAAGATGGACATACCTGATAAATCTTCAAGTGAAAATAAAACCAGTGGCATACAGTACCATAAAAATTACGATTAACTCATGCGTTGCTCCAATCTACCTACTTACACCTACTCTGCATATATCAAATGCTATCAAAACTGCAGCTTTAAAGGAAGACAAGATTTGAATCTTAGAGATAACTTTGCTGTTTATCTTCTGTCTTGACTACCTGTATACTCGAGGAACCAATTCAATATACTTTGATTATTAAATATATTCTACTACAAACAAAACCACTCCTGTATGAAGTTGAGGTAGGAAAAAGTTAGCATCACAGAAGGGCACACAAGCTTACCTAAGTAGAGACCTTATGCTGAACAGGAGAAGGAAGGAAAAGGGTAGGTGAGTGGCAAGACCAGAAGACTCAATGATAAACTACAAGAGAAATGACAAACTGAACAGATCTTCAATCAAATTCCAAAAGTAAATGAGGAGTGCCCTCCCAGTGCAAGCAAAAGACAGATATGCACAGGGAACAACCTGGGAGAAGGACCATGAATTTTTACAAACATTCTCAAAAAAGAGACAGAAGATAAGTGGCTTGTCAAAAGAGTATTGAAAAGAGAAAGTGAGAACTTAATTATCGTCTCACAGGGACAGGCTACTCATGCAACATAAGTACAGGTAAGATGGATGGTAAAAAAGATTTAAGTCTGGACTGTTAGATGCACAGCTGAGCCTCAGAGCCTCTTAGTTATAAGCGGATGTACTAGGCTGGCCAGAGAAGTACAACATGTTAAAGCTGGCAGAGCTGTGCACTGCTTGCTTTGTGAAGAATGCTACCATCTGCCATACAAAGCTGGAGAACATAAGAGGAAAAATTCATAATCTTTTGCACTCGTTATTCTTCACGAATCATACACTATAAAACTGGTTGGAGAGTGTAACAAAATATTTCACTGGAAATACCAGAAAAGATTGTTAGATGGGAACTGAGAAAATTCTGGTCATAGTAACATATGTGCACACTACTAATTTTTTTTCCGTCTCATGCTTTAGTACCTCATCCTGACCATCTCAACAGCAGGTAGCTAACTCTCTGAGAACTTTCCCTTTCTTTCCCCCAAAACTCCAGCTGGCATCTTTTGACTACCAGTTCAGGTGACAGCACTCACCTCTGCACTGGCCCAAACAGCTGCAGTATCAATGAGGCAAATCCCAGACTGTCAAATCCCACATGAAGGAAATGAGAGTCAGCCAACTATAAAGCAACTTACCAAAACAGTCCATTTATTTCTTACAAAATAATACTTGCAGACACCAGAGTTAAAGCTTCCAATGGCTCAATATCCAAATGGAGATCAGTAGCCAGTGGTGTCCCTCAGGGGTCCATACTGGGATAGGCACTGTTCAGTATCTTTATTAATGACACAGTGGGATCAGGTGCACCCTCAGAAAGTCTGCAGATGACACCAAGCTGAGCAGCATAGCTGATAGCAAGAGGGAAGGGATGCCATCCAGAGGGACCTTGACAGGCTTAAGGAGTAGGTCTACGCAAACCTCAGGAAGTTCAACAAGGCCAAGTGCAAGGTCCTGCACCTGGGCTGGTGCAAACCCTGGTATCGGTGCAGGCTGGGGGATAAAGGGGTTGAGACCAGTCCTGCTGAGAAGGACCTGCAAATACTTCTGGAAGAAAAATTGGATGGAAACCAGCAATGGGAGCTTGCAGCCCAGAAAGCAAATCATATACTGGACTGCAAAAAAGAAGTGTGGCTGCAGGTCATGGGAACTGAATTTGAGTTACAACACCGTAGGAAATTATTACTTTGTACATGGTAGAGCAGGATATGAGTTAATCTCATTATTGGAGTTAAATTCCCTGAAGAACGCAGCCATTCCAGGCACACTCCAACAGCTGCAGGATCTGAGCAGAATTTCCATGCATTTTGCATCCTCTGAGCTGCTATGGACCACAAGATCTCTTAGAGATGTCTCTTCTCAAGAAGAAATCAGCAGAACAGAAGCATTAGACAGATTTGAAAGACAGATGAGACAAGACCTAAATATGAACTTGTTAATTAAATGAAACAAGGAACAAGTTGGCAAAGAGACTGAAGCTCAAAGCATTAGCAGGAAATAGGGATCAGCCTGTGGAGAGGAATAAATCAGCGGTAAAAAAGGGAGATGGGATAAGACACTAACATCTAAGTGATGAAAAACCTAACATACTCCAATTTGAAGGGCATGGATACTTCACATGATACCTAAGATAGTATTTGTTATTACTAGAAATTTATATGGTGATGTGTCAAAATTAAAACAACAACTATGCTAGCGATCAGTCTAGTGAAGGAAGAATTTAAACAATAAACAATGCTGCACACGCACACGTGGATATTTCTGTGAAATATGTATTGCTGAAATCAAAAGCTCTATTGGGAATAAAAAGTTTCATTGTACTAGAAGGTGGTAACATGCCAAACACAGAAACTCCGATGACTATTCACAACACACTTGCATCCCAACTCAGCATATAGATGGCAATTAAAACATCTAAAGTTTACATTCAACTAATGCAGAGAATGCTGGAAGCTGCTAGCTGAAAATAATGATACAAATACTTTCCTGCTTTCACTCTTCTCTTTAGCAGTGTGGCATTCGTGAAGCTGCCATTTGCTCCATTAGGATTCATTATTATGTACACAGAGCCTCCCACACAACGATAGTGCTATTTGCCACCACAAAGTAAGCTAATAGCATTTTCAAAATGCAATTAGAACCTTTCAGGAGAAAGCTCAAGCTGTGTTTAGGTAATCGGAAGTTAACTCTCTACTACATTTCACAGACAGGCACACCAAAGCTAATAAATTCTTCTCATGTCTTCAGATTATTAACACACCTACTGGCAATGTCAAGATGTTAGTTTAAAGAATTTCAAATATGAAACAGTTCAATAATCTGGTTTACGACAGCTGACTGACAAAGCTAATTAACTGCCTGGAGAAGATTCTTTATAAATGAAGCAACTTCTGTCTGAACATATTTCCAAGAAGAACAAAATGTTCATTTTGTCTTTCTCCTCTCCCTCATATTCTTTCCCTTCCAGCCTTCTCCATCCCATCTAACCTTGGGTAAAGGATTTCTTGACAGAATTTCTATATTGTTCTTCCTGTAATTTGCAATTTGGCAGTTTCTTATTTTCTTTGCCCTTTGCAGCTTCCTGCTGGACACTTCTGCTCCTCTCCTCCAAACCTTTTTGTTAAAAGGTAACTTTTCAGGCACTCTACAAAGAACGTTTTCCCATCTCCCTTTGTGTCCTGAGGGAGTTTCATGTCTGAGTATCTACAAGATTTCCCCAGCTGTGAGGTTGCTGTTTCACAACATCCTCCTGCTTCAGGTATTTTTGTCATTTATAGACCTTCCACCACACATCGTTTCCAATTCTAGCTGCACTGCAGGAAGACAGTACTTCAGAACATCCCCCTGCCTGCCCCCACATCCCCTCCCAATTTGACTCAAGAGTGTTACAAAGGCATAGGGGGAGATTTTTATGCAGAGGAAGCTGATACTAATAGCTCTAATTATTATTAGTCTTTGTTAATAGCGTGCACAACACGCGTACAGTTTGCTACTCTGACAACACATCTCAGTCCTGTCCTGACAGACGTCATTATGCCCACTATATAGTCTGCTCTTACTGAGAACAAGGTATTTATTATAGCAGGTAATGTACCAGTTCCATAAAAAGAACATACAGTAGAGATAAAGTACCTGTTGCATAATATACATTGAAAATTAAGGGTACTGACAGTACTGAGATCAGAAAATACCTACAAAATCCAAATAAAACCACCTGCAACAAGAGGAAGAGTTGTTTTATAAGGATGAACACCATCAGACTTTTATTCCCATCAAAATACAACTCAGTGTAAACATTGCTGCATTTAAGCATTACACACAGAATAGCAGCAGGACTGGAAATGCTTATGTTTTGGCTGATGCTAAGTGGTACCTGTGACACAGACCAGCAGCAGATAAATTTTATCTGGAGTTTTTCTGTTGCCACCACAAGTTCATAGAAAAAAAAAAACCTATAAAAATTCTTCATACAAAACAGTTCATTGCCAATATGATATCAGATCATCACCAGCAAGACTGGAAGAAGCATTTGCAGAAATTCTAGTTTCAGCTGTCTCATCCTGCTCAATCCTCTCAGAATGAGAGAAACCCACCCGGAGTCAATGGAGAGGAGACATTTGTCCTGTGACCTCCTGCCTCATTTGCACCCTGCCCTTTCCTTTGCTGAGGGCATATAGAGAAAAGGCTCAGAACAGCTTTGAGGAAGGGGGTGGGATAAAAATAGTGGAATGACCATCCCTTGCTGAGTAATAACTTGCTTGAGGAATAACTACATTGATCCTGCTATGTCTCCTCTCCTAGCTTTGTCGTGGAAGATGCATTCATTATTTTCAAAATGTCTACAATTCCCACTGTTCTAAATAGAGGAGCAACAATTATTAGTAATTTATGTGGGGCTAAATAAGACATTGAGTTGTACTGCTGTAAAACTAAGATCTGAGTTATTACCATTGTCCTTCTTTGCTCGGCCCTCTCCAAAATCAGAAGTATTCACATCTGAAGCTCTAGTTAGATTCAAAATTTAAATTACTGGAATGTGTCAGTTTAGAATCAAGTATTTTGTGTGGTTTCAGTCAAAAATTAGACTAGAATTAACAATCTAACCTGAAGATGATTCTTAACAGATTGGCTGGGCATTAGATTTTGGGGAAATAAAACCACATAAACACATGGTTAAGTATGCATGTATTATTAAAAGATAATTGGTAAATAATCCTTATTAATGAGTATGTCAGGCTTGAGTCAAAGAGTCCAGCCATTAATGAGTCATTTGTCCCCATCTCTCTTTAAAACTCACTGATTGTGATTTCCTTTTAAGGTCTATGCTAGCTAATTAGGGAATTTCAGTAATCTATTTTTAATATGTACCATCTTCTGTTCTTTTCAGTGCAGCCTTAAGATAGACTTTTATCTTTACTGCTGTGCACAGATCATCTGAAAATATAAGTTCTCTACTACATGACAACTCATAATGAGCCTTAATGAAGCTTGGGAACAGCTGTTAAAAACTGCAGTTGAATAGGTTTGCCCAAGCAGCAGTAGCTTAGAATGCTTTTTCTCTTCTAGCACTGTTGAGTCATGTGCTCACTATATGTACAGTGAGAAAAATAAAAAAAGAAACACTAAAGCAGCTTAATCCTTTTACCTTAGACATTTCATTTTAATCAGTTTTAATAAGTACATTATGAACCATCATCTCTTAAGCCTTTCACCTTTTTAATTATATTCCTGCTCTGAACATCGACAATAGCAAATGTTATTATGCAAATTTTGCTCCGAATTCCTGTCCTTACGAAGAGCGTAAGAAATGGAGTTCAAACTCCATTTTTAATTATACCATAGATAAAGGAGCTGGAAATTGTTAGAAATTACAATGAGCTCTCACAGTTTTACATGTTACCTAAACTAAAAGTCAAAAAGATTATATATTTTTGGTAGGATAAAGGATTTGAACTATGAAGGTTAAGCATCATGGAAACAAACAAATTCCATTACTTCATATTGCCTTCTCCTATTGACCTTTCATTACTTAGACACCAAGTTATTCAGCACAGAGGACACTCCAGGCTTTTGTACAAAGAGCATGCCGAGAGCATCACCTGGGTACATGGACGGCCACAACAGAAGCAACGTTACTGAAATGACACAGCATCCTTTACTTCATAGCGGAGAATATGGATATTTCTACATGGGGTAAAAAGCCCAAAAGTTCATATCAATGCGCACCACTGCAGCCTTTCCCATCGCTACTGGAGCGCCAATTCTGATGTCTAAAGGGACTCAGAACTGTGTATTAAAGACATACCAACGGCAAACACAGTTGGATGTGCTTCACAGCTCAGAACACCCTGCTCCATGAAAAGAAACCCATGCTTTGTATCTCTTTCCTCATATCTTTAGACAAATTATTGACCAGGTCTGGGACTAGGGGTACATGCAACCTTATTCTCCCAAGGGGTTCAGAGGGAAAAGGGATCTATTCTGAACCCCATGACTGAACGGGACAGTTTCCCTTTTTCTCTAACAATTCTAACCTCCCTGATACCCTTAGTCATAAACCATTGCCCAGGTCTAAGATTCGATTTAGCCACACCTAGGCTCCTCTCTGAAAGAGTTTAGAAAGCAAGGGCATCCAATATGAAACCTTGGTATCAAATGGGAGGGCTACTCTTCTCCCCTTCCTCCTTTCCATTCACGATCCCCATGAAAATAATTTGTCTTCTCCCAAAACCCTTGTACTGTGCATAAGCACAAATAGCATCACCACACTGCTTTTAGTTGCATACAATTTACTTGCACATATATCTTTTGTAGCCCTGTTTGACCCCTTTAGAGTCAGGGTTTCTAGCAATTTCTTATGTTTACACTCCCCGTTGCCGGGGACAAGCACCACGCTGTGTTGTGCCACGGTTGTCATGGTAACACTGGAACACGCCCTAGGCAGATGGTGTGCAGACCTTCATCCTGCTGACCACCAGAACCAAGTCTGGCTGGTTAGGGAAAGGAGCACATCTGGAAGCTGCAGACGAGCACTAAAATCAGAAGATAAATGGAGCCACCTTCACCAAATAAATCCTGGCCTTTTGACTTGGAGGACACAGATTGGCAGAGGGATGCAACTTTCTCCGATTACCCAGAAGTGGATATGGGAGCCACTTGGAATGCTGCCATAGGACCTCACATAGACGAAAATGCCTTACAAGGCTGGCCTGAGCAATTTCAGCCCCCTGTCACAGGTTGTAACTCTGAGGAGAAGACCTGTGCCAAAACCATCGGGTCCTCAGGCTGCTCATTCCTCAAGAAACTCTGGAAGATTGTCTGCAGCCATCGCTACCAGTCAATCTGGTGGGGCTACGATGGCACCTACATCATAATTTCAGAAAAGCTCTTCAGAAAGGAAGTGCTAGGCAGGAGGGGAAGCCAGAAGATCTTTGAAGGCAAGTCCATGAGAGGCTTCGTTCAACAACTTAAGGACCATGGCTTCAGCAAAATGGAAGGGCATTCTCCCCTACGTCTTACCATCAAGGAGCTGCAAGCAGTAGTGGCAGCAGGATCTACTCTGGGCAAGGTACGTTGGTTCCTCTGCGCACAAAAGAACCTTTGGGGTGGTCAGAGGTTCATGTTTAAATACAATAAGTCTTCATAAGGTAGGAGAAGGGGATGGGAGCACAAGCCCAGTTTTATCATGTAGAGTCATTCTCAAAATTCTCAGTGCAGTATTTTGGAAAAATATAAATGCCAGTCAAAGATTTGGGTTATTTCTGCTTACTTTGAAGCCATAAATCTGAAAGATCATCTCACCCTTTTTGCTTGCTCTGTATCTGGCTTTACCAAACATTTAAATCTTCTTGTGGCATCTGCCTAATGCTGACACAACACACGTCAGCTGCAGCGTTATTCCCCAACATGTCCATCCTGCTCCCAGGTGCCCCGAAACAAACAGTATTTGGATTTCTCCATAATTTTTTAAGCTTTTGAAGATCCTACACTTCTCTGCTCCCAGTTGCCAAAACCACAAAGGGCAGTTACTACTTAACACCCTACCTGACCATTTTATTCGGCAGAAACCTGAGGTTTAAAAAGCCCCGGAGAGTCCTTTAAATGCCCGTGTTTCTTTGGTGAAGCACTTATTTAGTTATTAGATCTCCTTCTTTCTCCTTACAATGATGGCAACTAACTCCTCTCCATTGCATTTTACAGCTGCTCTTCTACTACAGCCCCTTTTTTAAGAAATATTACCCCAACCTCCTCAGTGTGTGCATGCATGATATTGGTGAAAGAAATAGACGGATGGCTGCATCTCCACTGGGCCTCAAGGTGAAAGAAAAGAGGTCAAGGAAAAGAAGACTTGATGCTCAGGAGGCAGTAATAGGTCCGGAGAACACCAAAACCCAGACCTCTGCACACACCAGCTCCACACCAAGCAAGCCACAGGCTGACACAGCTGCCCAGATAGGCAGCACCAGTCCACCCCCACAAAAACAGCACTGCAGCCACAGCCCCGCCAGCATGCAGGGGGCACCTCCTATGCCATTCACAGCTTCACCACACCACCTCACACCTCCTACCCCACCCATTTCCTTCAGTCCAGCCATGGGAAAACCCAACCTTCCATCTGAGCAGCCAAATACAGATGCTATGCAGGCCCTTGGGGCCAGCCTGCCTCCTTTCTGTGCTCCATGGTGGGCAATGGCCGTGCTGGCATCAGCTTCCGACATACTCATGGCAGGGGTGCTGCATGGCCAAGCTCCAACCCACCACCACTGCCCAAGCTGCACCTGCAGAACAAGCCAAACAGTTTAAGACCCTGAGAAACCTCATCTCAGCTGACCTTGATGGGGTGGCAAGAGTTGTGTACATATGTTAGAGCAGTCAACCTCCAGCTATTCCTTTAAACATAAATTACTTAGATTCTATTAGTAATGTAAGAATTTTGTATCTAGATAAGCTCACATACAGACTCACCATCACTGCTTTCCAGACCTTCTCTTGACTCTTCAGGAGGTATCGGCAAATATGCAAACCTCTTATCCTTCTGTAATGCCTCCACTGTTAATGTCTGCTGTAGGATAGCACAATTTCAGGAGTATAAAAAACCTGAAAATAGATGAGTGAATGTTTTATTGTTCTACTATACACATTGCAATGACAAATAAAATTCCTTCACAGAAAGTATTGTCTTCCAGTTTGAAATAAAGCTTCCTCTTCCTCCCCCATATTCGCATGAGTAAGACTTGGCTTTTAACACATTTTTGTACACTCTGGGGTGCTACACAGAAGCGCAAAACTTCTTTTGCAGCTAACCCTCTGCCTGCACTTTCTGGTTTTCAACACAGATCTGCCCACTGTTTTGAGGTTGCAACCTAAAAAAAATATAACCCGAATACATCTGTTGAAAATCAGAAAATATCCACATTTTTGTTATTGTCATGGTGAAAGCCTGACAAGTAGAACAGAGTCTGAAGTGTTCAAAGGCTTCCTCTAAAGGTGAGGGTGAGTTATGTTTTGGGGTTTTTTGGTGGGCTGGGGGGGGGTTTGGATGACAGCTTTTTGTTTGCAACATTGCAGACACCAATATTACTACTTATATCACTTACAAAAGAGCATTACAATTAAAACTAGCACTGTCATCCAAAACGCTGTATGGAAACATCTCCCCTTACAGAATAGATTGTGTGAACATGGATAAGGTCATTTTTCTCTCTCAACTCAGATGTCAATGAAATAATCAGAGGTCGCCCCTTGCAAATTCCTTGTATTAATGCATTAAGGGCAATTACCAGAAAAAATGCCAATTTTTATCTTCCATCTTTTATAAAATAACAGCTTCATATTAGCACATCACAAAAATAATGAAATCACAAATAGTCATAAATCAGGGGAAGTTGATTAGGACTCTATGAAACATGTACTTTTATTACTCCCAAGTCTTCAGTGCGCTATATGTAGGCATCCCAGTCTTCCTATAAATGCTTACTTAAGGTGCACACTTGCAATGGCTCCTCAGACCACTGCAGTGTTATTAAACACCATCACATCATCATTGTGTCTTTATTGTTCTGTTCACATAAGAAAAGGACCATTAGCCACAGACAGAATTCATTTCAACAGAGGTAGCAAAACATGAACCGTCCCAGCGCAAGTCAGCAGAATACATGCAGAGTGACAAGCAGTTATTTTTCCTCAACCATCATCACAGTGGTGCACTAAAATTTTTAAGCTATCATTAATCATTTCTTGATTAAATTCTATCCAATTTCAAAATGGTTAAAAACATTCAAACAAAATCTCTTTCAAACCATGGCTATTTGTAGCATGGGTTTGGTGGCCCTGATGAAAATAATGGCAATGCTTTAACTTATGGTTGGTCAAGGAACATGCTATTTAAAGCTACCAAGACAGTTTAATATAGCATTTAATATAACTGAATTGATAATTACTTAATCATACTGGGAATTAGCACCAAAGATAGAATACAAGAGCTGTATGAACATCTAATCAGTCTTCTTTTATTTAATGGTACTACTTACTTTTAACCAAAATCTATTTACACGAAACTGGTAACAGTCACATAGTAGCCAAAGTTTTTTTAACATCATGCTCTCAGTCACCTTGCAACTTCACAAGGAACCATAAAACATAGGCCACAGGGTCCTCCTTTGCAAATGCATCCCTCTGCATCTCTTCCCACAAAGAGCACAGTTTAATTGTAGGGAAGGTATCAAAGGCTGAGATGCCTCCTAAACTAAAAGGTATTGATAAAATACAGTCTGAACACTTCTGGGATGCCCAGGATTTCCTCTAACAAAACAGGCTGTAAATCTCTAATACATTTAGTAAATTTTCCCTAGGGGAGGAATAAAAAAGAAATAGATCTTGTCAACTGAACCCGGTGCCATGTCATTCATTAACTCTATTACAGCAGTTACATGCCCTAAAACCCTAATAATGCCCTCAATACAAATAACAGAGGTTTGCTTTAAAATAGGGAGCCAACTTAAATCTGAGTGCACTTCCAGGGAATCAGTTAGAGCTAAGCCAGTGCTAAACATGACCCACTGTATAGCACTGACGTAAAAAGGGCTATTTCGTGTGCAATAACTGTTGGTTTTATGCTGACACTTTGCCAAGCAACCAACTTGGCAAAAGTTGAAATGGTCTTTAATCATAGATTCAGTTAAATTACATTCTTCAGCAAAAGATGCTCATGACAAACAATAAACTGACAGATGCTAGCTGCAAAAATTCAACATACAGCTACTCAAACAGAGCTATTGCCAAATAAGAAAACTAATTTGAACTAAAAAAAATAAAGCTCTATAATGAATGTTTTCCTTGAGTGGAGTCATGCTGTCATAAGCAGACATGACATAATATGTCATAGCTTTTCTAGAATAGGTCTCCTCTTGCCACCATTCATGCCAATAATTTGAATTTAATAGAATTCATTTGTATAACTAAGTTTCATAATTCTGTGTTGTGATGGAGTACGTTCAATCAAACATTCCCAACTAATTCTCTTTGCAAGCTGTTAAGTTTTAATGCACTACTAAAAGCAACAGCATGGGGATAAGAAGATAAGCAGAGATCAAAATAGTGATCTAACTTTATTACTTTAAGTAAAATAGATGCTAAAAAGGGATGAAAGAGAGCAGATCTTTTAGGCATGTATCAGTGAAGGATATTAAAAAGCATTTACTTAATTATATCACTAGCTTAGTAGAGATCAACAGGATTGCACAAGTACTTAAAGCTAAGCATCTACAGAGCTGCTTTGTCATTCTAGGTGTTGGTAAGCACATCCCAAAGGTCATTCCAATTTAATTTCTATCATAAATGACATGAGTCAGAATGGCTATGTTAAGAACAGTAAACCAAATATTTTCACTACATCACTTCTCCAACTTAAAAACTTTACAAGAAGTAAAAACTTTTCACTTTACTTTCACGTGCTAACCAGCAGATGCAAAGTCTCTGAAGTACAATTAAAACTTAATTTCTCTGTGTAGCACACACCTGATCCGTACCTGTTCAAAGCAATCCTATTCAAGAGACAGAGAATCCTATCTTTGTGCAGCAATACAGAATATCCTTTTCTTTTTTTTTCCTTGAGAAAATTCTGTCTTGCAGGTGGACACTTGACTCTGCCAGATCTTATTTCTCAGGATATAGCTGCCAGGTAACTTTCTGCTCCTCAACATTTTAAGACTCTATAGAGTAAAATTACCAAAATAATGGGTATAGAATAGTGCCTTAAATTCTGGTAGCAGTAATGGGACTAAGGCAAGGTATTCCCTACTGCACTGCTGTGAAAGCATGCTTCGATAAGTTGCTGCATGTTGTTATTAGAGCTCTTTTAATAAATGTCATCTGCAGAGATACAAAAGTGGTAAGTTATTTGATTCAAAAATCTATTTCGGGTCATTTATTTTATTTGTTGTTATTTGCGTTTACCTATAACAGTGACAGACAAAATAGTCATTTATGTGATTTAGACACCTAGCCATCTCATTTTCACAGTACGTGCTCCAAGAAAAGGCAAAGAGCTACATGTAATGTTGACAATTTATATTCAGCAGAGCCACTGGGTGACATCTCAATCTGTTGAGATATATCATACAGTTACCACTGTAGGCCACTTTAAAATTATCCTACTTTCTTTCATAATGCCATGTGGGGAGGGAGACACGCTGGCTTCTTTTAAAATTCTTGCACCTCCTCACTCTAAAGTGCCCTGCTGAGTAAAAATATCTGTCAATCTGCAGATTTCATTGTCATCTACTTTCAGCACACTGATTACCCCAGAGACATAAACTGATAGATTTTATTTTTTTTAAAGCTACCTTATACTTCAACAGAGATGCTCAAGTAGCAGCAAAAGTGGACACTTTAAAGGTACTACTATGCAAAAAACTCTCCACACAGTTCTGTTCCCTTTACACTAACCAAACAGGCTTCTTCCTTTTCCAGATGAGTTTTAACAGATTAAACTTTCTTCTGAATGTGTTACAGTAAGTTCATAGAAACCCTAGAATGACCTTAGAGACTGAGACCTGTTAATCAGACTTGTAGTAGACTAGCTGGTTTTTCCTAATATTAGTGACTGGCTGTGAATATTCTTCACACATTTTCTTAGAAGTAATTTCCCTTTTGATTTAACACACACAATTAGATAGGCAATATCAAAACAATAATTTCTGAGTGGATACCACATACTCAAGTTAAGAGACATTTTCTTCATTCCACCCTGCTCAATTTCTGTCATGTTAGGACACCCAGAATTAAACTAAGAGCTCAACATGGAGTTTTTTTAAAGGGAAAAAAGAAAGTCTTTTACAAAAGATAACTTTATAATTATATCATAGATCAATATATTAGTCTATTTCTTTCAAGCATATGCTGTGGTTTTGAAGTATCATGAGCAGATACAAAAGAAGAGTCAGCAGAATAGTAAGGAAAAGTAAGTAGCTGAAAAGGCCTATTTGGTTTCAACTGCTTCTCAGTATCTGTTAATAAATGCTGAGTTCAGGAAATATAAATAGACAGGGAATTACATTTTTAAAAACACATATATATACTTTGAGTAAAATCTGACAAAAAAAAAATAAATCTTGATAGACCCCACACATTGCTAGACCAACACATTTTCTCATTCATATGAATTTATTTGTGACCTATCACCAGAAATGCATGAAGAATGGTATTTAATTTTTGATGGTACCTTCCATAGCAAGATATTTTAACCCATCTCTGGATTATAATTTCACCAGTTAAATTTTGAACACATCATTAAGCAGGATTAAACATTCCTAAATGAAATAAAGAGCTAATAGGAGACAACATGGGCACATGTAAAAACCATGTTCTCAAAAGTGGGCTGATTTCAAACATGTCTGTGGGAATAGAGCAAGGCACCTCAATACTGCTTAAGGAGTCAAGTATTCAAGCACTGTCAGACTGCCAAAAAAAAAAAAAAAAAAAGATATCATTTTAGGCAGCAGCCATTAACACTGTCAACAGCTATCTTCACAAAACAGAGTGAATCAATGGCAAGCATACTTTTTGGTTTTGTTACTAACAGATTACTGCAAGGAATGTTGTAATGGGAGTACCTGAAGAGAGAAGCATAAGAATAAACAAGTTAAGGTTCAATATAGCTTCCAGGTATTGAAAAGTCACCGTACTGCAAAATGGATGTTCAAAATCTGGTTTCTGTATTGCAGAAAGAAAATAAATTATTAGCATAGTTTTACAATTGTGGGTTATTAAGAAATCAATATGTACAGCACAATTTACTATCAGCACTGCTTTTGAGTCACAAAAGACCATTAAGTAGTATTGAATCAATTGCATAATTTATAATTCAGCAGACATCTATGGCAATAAGTCCAGGACAATAGACCACGAATTCACTGACAGCTACTGACTCTTCCTCATTTACTGTTTGCATGATCCAGCATTCACAAAGCCTTAAAGATTCTCTTAATTAATGATCATCATCTTTGATCTCCAGAAAATCACTATGGCAGGTGTAGAAATGAGATTCATAAGAATCCTTACCCTTTTGGCAGAGAAATTAGTTTATGGAATCATAGAATGGTTTGGGTTGGAAGGGACTTTAAAGATCACCTATTTCCAACCTCCCTGCCATGGGCAGGGCCAGTAATTTAGTGTTTCTAACTTAGTGGTTACACTGCTTATTTAAAAACAACAACCGCCACCACCAGATCCACACTCAACCCACAACAACCACCACCAAACAACCCACAATACCAAAAGCATAGTTAAAATTTCAAACAAATAGATCGATGCATCCATATTCAGAACAGCATGAAAAACTTTCCCTGAAGATAAAAAAGTTCCAGGAATGCATTTGCAGCCTGCCATACATATTCATTTCAGCATACTGCACCATGAGTTATTCTTTTATGCTCTCTACTAAGATCAGTTGTCACTTATTTAGGTTTCAAGCCTTCTGAAAGTGACCAACCTTTTCTCCTACATTCCTAAGTACTACTAAAGCTGTTTAAAAAATAATGATAATAATAGAAAAACCCTGCAGCATTGTTTAAGCTGGTTTACACCCACACCACAAAGCAATATTCCCCAGTCTTGGCTGAAAGATCAAGTCTTCACTCGCTACTTCATAAACTATTAACCTCATGGTTTGAATCTAATCTTCCATAACATCACAAACCAAAAAAAGAACAGATATCTTCAAGTAGTTACAAACAGATATCCAAGTTCACAGGACCAGCTCACTCCTTAGTACAAAATATGAAAATTATAAAGGCTTTCCTCAAGATATTTTGAGTCATAACATATAAGACAATATGTAACAGAATAAGAGTCATGATTAGCTCCTGCTTTCACTAAGTCTTCACAGGTGGCTGGGTCTTTCCTGGAACCCAGAAGAGTCAGAACACCTGCACACATTTATTGTGTTAGAAGCTCAACAGCACACAGCACTGCAAGAGAGTAGAGAGTAATACTAGAAAGCTGAAATACTGGTAACTTCCAAGAGCAACATTTTAAGTGAGCTTTACCCATATTTACTTTACATATACTATCCAAGGCACTAGACCCTCATTCAGCAAGCAATTTCTACAACACCAGTAATGTTCTATTATGAGAAACCTTATAGCCATCACCACTAAAAGTCCTTAAAGAAAGGAGAAAGCAGGAGGAAAAGAACTAAAACTGGTCTGTAAAGCAGAACTATTAGTGTTTTATTGGAATAACAATTAGTATTTATGCTTTGTAAACTTTAAAGACAGTTGTCTGTCCCATTACAGTAATTAAAAGGCTCTAAACATTTAAAAAAAAAGGTTTCAGCATTTTTTCCTTACTGAATCAAGTCCTACACAAGTAAATGATAAAATCTCTGGGAATTTTCGAGCAAGCACTACACTAAAGCATTTAAGAAGAAGAGAGTAACACTTTCCAGTAATAAAGTTCATTAGAACACTGCTCATTTTTAAGGAAAAAATATCAAATTTACAGTGCTCTGAGGATATCCCCATTATAAATTCTCAGCTGGTCATCGCAGCATTATTTTGGACACTACAAGATTGATAAAGACAGGAAAAATCAAGTTGTTCACTACCCTACTTCTTAACCAAGACTGTGAAAAGTCACTATATTTCTAAATCAACAGTAATAAGAGGAAACAGCACAAACATTTGTTATACCCTAGGCTGTTGTCCAACTCCACAACCAGAAGAAACATACCTTCAGAATCAGATGGTCCAGGGCTCAACAAGTCCTGCAGCATTTTTCATTGTAAAAACTACTAAAAGAGCTCTGTTGCACAGAATGCCCTTCAGCCTCTACGAGAACAAACATGCCTCCTTCCCCTAGAGACAAAAGCAAAACCTCCAGGAACAGACAAGAAAAAGAAAATGGAGGATAATTCTACCCCTCCCTTCCTCATATACAATCAGTGATTGCACCTGGCAGCCTGCCTTTTGCAAAAGCACTGAGTAGTTTCACCTGAAGGCCATTTCTGTCCCACCAGAACACTAAGCTGTTCATTACTGGGTGAAAAAAGTTATTTACTTGAAATTAGGATGTAGTCCATTCCTTTTTTAGCAAGTTTACTGTATAGAACGCGTTCTATCAAAGGCAGACACTTAAATTTTGAGACTGATTTTTAGCTAATAAAAAAGGTGCCTAAAATGCCATTTCAAAGAACAGAAAACAAGGGTGGTTTTCTGATTGATAAAATAAAACCAATATTAACTATGCAGTGCGTGTTCTCAGGAAGCTCTTTCCATGTCTATCACGCAAACATATGATCACTATCCAGTATTTAATGTTACTAAGCTGGGGTACATTACCTGCTGTAGCCAACAGCATTTCTTTCAATAACAGCAATTTTATTCCACGCAAAGTACAAAAGTTCAGTGCCTCAGTCGCCTTTTGGCATTAATATAACTGTTAATTTAACTGTGTTACCCTAATACCACACTAAAAGTTTATGGCAATTGCCTTTTTCCCCTTCTTAGACAAACAACACTGCACATCAAGAAGGCCCAACAGTAAGCTGAATGAGCCTTTCAAATAAACATATCTAGAAACTGTCATTTTTAAAAACTTCCTTAAGGGGTTCTACAGCTCAGTAAACATGTATAGGGGAATCCAGGATGGCTGATCCATCCCTCTTCTAGGGAAACACCATCTCACAAGTATGAGGCCAGATCTCTTGTTCCAGCTGCAATGCCCAGAGAACTGATAAGCAACAGATTGTCTCCAACAGTGAACACATGAGTAAAGACCCTTGTGCTAGATTAAGCAGATATTCTCCAACACATTTCAGTGTTATCCTCAGGAACATCTCCAAATAAAGCCACTGAAACAGTCCACTATGAAAACAATGAATTGCCATGGAAGAGTCCAAAAAAAGCTACATTCTTTTTTGCATTTTGCTTTCTCTCACTCAGTACCAGCATTTCATATGATCTTAAAAAAGGTCC